>KE464738.1:0-11332 GCA_000387445.2 Pythium aphanidermatum DAOM BR444 | reverse complement strand
CGATCCGTGCTCTCACACTTGTTGACACGGCACAAGGTGTCGGTCAGTGGAATGAGTGCAGTCACGTTCCGACGACTGATTGATCATGGATAGAAAACTGGTACAGTAGCGACACTATCATCAGCAACGATTGAACACCACTATTATGATTGAGCGTCCCAAGGGCTTCGGGCCAACGTACTGAAAAAGCCGTGATCTCGTGATGAGGCAGCTTGCGTCCACGGCGCTTCATCGCACGAGCTGATCGGTTCAGAGAAGCTCAGTAGGCGAATGCTCGCCAGCTTTAGTCACACTCCTTGCAGTGGGTTTGCTGGTATATCCGTTGTCAGAGGCAGTAGCTCATTGTTCGGCCCTTATTAACATCTTCACCACAGATCAAAACCACTCAGGGTATCGACTGTTAGAGTTTCTACGCAAATCATATTGCTTCAACCTGCCGCACATACCAGTATTGCTTCACTCGAGAGAGTTGCGATACGTTGCTTCGTAGAGAATGGCACATGCATGCGCCTTCTGAAGCGGTGCCGATGAATGGCTGTTGTGAGCGTACATGTAGGCTACGTGGCGTACACACGTTTACAACAACTGTCAACATATGACGATGTGAATGGTAGTGTATCAAAATAGAGAGGCTTGAGCTTCTGTGGCCGTTTACCAGTTTCGTATTGAGCATCTAACATGGATGAAGACCCCGCGTGGTTGGAGGTGATCTCGTCTTTCGATGCCTATGGCTCGACGGAGGAGCTGCTGGACGCGCTGCTAAATGAACCGCAGACAGAGAGCGGATGCCAGTGCATTAGTGGATCCTCCGCACGAGTTGGAAGCCCGCGTGTGTTCGTGCGCCACGCGAAGAGTTCGTCGTCGTCTGTGGCATCTTCTGACAGTGAGACGATGAGCGTCACCGCCCCACCGAAGAAGCGCAAGCGACTGAATAAATCACGGCCAAAACATGAAATAGAGCGTCTACAGCAGTCAGTGCGTGAGCTCGAAGCCATGTTGGAGCTGCTTCATCAGCGCCAAGGGATTGGTCGGAAGTACCTGCTTCAGAACGGAGAGCATGTGTCAGCCACTACTGGGTATGGTGTGTGGAAAGGAGTGGCGTCAAGGCAGTTTCGATATCTACGGGAGTCACAGCTGGAGAACGACCGCTTAAAGAGCCAAGTGCAAGCACAGCTATCGCTTATTAAGCATCTCGCGCGTCTTGTTCAGCGTGCACAAGTAGGAGTACGTTCGTTGGGGAGTTATTCCTGGTGTTCTGCGTACTTACAGATTTCGAACTGACTAGGCCCCTACAATGACCGTCCATCCGACTCTTGTGCCACCAGCGGGGTCTACAATGATTGCCATGAGACGACAGCGGATGTTCGCAACAGCAGACGCAATGTACAAGCGTCTAAATCAAGTTCTCACTCATGAGAAGCTGTCTTCTCCGCGCGAGGACGGCGACTTTCGTGAATCAGAAGTGCGTCGATTTAGCAAGAACGTCATTCCGGCTGCTACGACGCTTGTACATACGTGGGCGGGATTACTTGTACCGCTTCCGGTCGCAGATGTTGCTGGTATTGTGTGGACGACTGACGCAAACAAGTCGTTGGATGAGGAGGTGTTTCGAACTGAGGTACGTATACGATGCTGCGATTAACCGTTTCATTTTGCTCACGGGGCGCGGGTGTTAGTATGAAGAAGTGTCTCCAGATAGCGTCTTCAACGTTCACTCCCTACAGTTCCCAATGCCTCGTGGAATGGCCCGTTTCCACGGAGTATATCTTCGCCGTCGCTTTGTTAATGGCAATCGTAGTGTGGTCGTCGCTGTCGGATCAATCCGGTCACTTACAGGGACACCGGCACCTATGAATGCCGTGGATTTCGAGACTAAAGCTTGGACAGTCGTTCAATCCGATTCGTGGGACAGCGAAGAACCCTCGGCATTAACGAGACTGCTGGCAAATCTCGAGTCGGGGCGCTTTGAGGACTCTTCGCTACCTGTCGCGATGAACTCGGAAGAAGCAGCAGTATTATACTCATTCATGGAGAATGGGCACAAGTTTTTGCTAGACCACTTGCAACGTGCCATCGACACTCGCCTCTTGTCAACAATCAATAATATCTGATACAACATGCACCGTTATCCATATGTCCGCGTACACGATGTATATTTTGATCGGCATCGAGCCGCTAGGAGAGTTTAGCTGTCTTCTGGAGACACAGGAAGCCTTCGAGGATGACGTCCTGATCTTCCATGAGAAACTAAAGCAGGGTCTCTACATCCATCCAGTTCATGCTTCAAGAATGGCATACAAAAGCGACCGTCCGAGTGTTATCAAGCACCTCAACGTGAATACCTCACTTCCGATCCCTTCCCCCAGCACATCGCCAGAGTCAGGTCTCAAGTTGTAACCAGTGGGTTGCAGATTGTGCATAGCACGTACATATACTGCATAATTACCTTATATAAGTGGGTTACAGAATGTAACCTCAACAGGGCCAACTGGCCGACACTCGTCCATTTGCCATCCCATGACGTCGCTTCCGGATGCTGCGTGGCTGGACGAAGCCCAGACGATGGACGAGGTCCTCGATGCGCTGCTGCAATACGAAGTGCTCATTGAGTCCTTGTGGAAGGCCTTGACCGATGCCAGTGCCGACCAGGAACCAGCGAGCGCGAACGAAGCGTCGACGAGACAGGCGCCGCCACACGAACGTGTCGCCCACGTGAGCAGATTCAGGCGCTACGCAGATCCGTATTGGAGCTCAGCAAGCAGCTTGATATGTTGCAGCGACGCCACCAGCTCCGTCGGTGCACTGCGCGAAGCAAAGACCTCGTCGGACCCACCGATGTCGACTCGCGTGTTGCGCGGATTTGGAAGAATGTCGCGCTGCGCCAACATCAGTATCTTCGGGAAGCGCAACAAGAGAACGAGACCCTCAGGTCGCAGGTTGAGATGCACATGCAGGTGATGGCGAATCTGGCGAGAACTTTGCGACGAGCACATGTACGTATCACTGAGTGTCATCGTAAAAAAACGCAAACTCATGACGGCTGCTATGTCTCAATCACAGACTCCACTTACCATTCCTCGGTGCATTTTCCCTTCGGATGCTGCTCTGTTCGAACATCAGCGGCATGAACTGTACATGAAGGCGACCGCAATATATTACCAGGCCAAAGCCTCCAAAACGCAGTTCACTGTCCAAGGTTTGATGCCTGGCGTAACAAAGCACACTTTCATCAAGGAGGTGACGAACACGCAGCCGATCCTTGGCACCTCTGTCGCCTCACAAGTGATACCGCATCCATTCAATGAGGTCTCCGATGGCATTTGGGCCCACGATCAGAACATGACACTGCCGTCGTCTCTCTATCAGGCTGAGGTACGTGCCTTTGCCGTAGACTCTTGGGCCGGGCCAATTCTGACACGATATTGCAGACAGTGGAGAAGACGTCTCACACGGAGCTCACGAAGTTGTCAGTCGCGTTTGAAACAACCGAATCGGACCAGTGGAATTGCGTGGCCGCGTTCTTCGTCAACGGTTCCAGGAACCGTCCCGTGATGTGGTCGTCGGTGTCGGTATGGTTTGGGCCTCCCCTTTCACTCCAGCTCCATTCAGTGCTGCCAACTTCGAGCTCCGCATGTGGTCGATGGTAGAGCCTCGCGCGAGCTCGCCCGACGACACCAATGAGGTGCTGATCAAGATCGAGACGTGGCGCATCCCACCTCTACACAGCGAGTACCGACAGCGTCTGACCGTTGGGGAGACAAAGATGCTTCGCCTCATTGTCGAGCGGCAGCATGACCACAACCTCACACAACTGCAGCGGCACCTCGATACAATCTTGCTTGGTCCCCGATGTGCGTGAAATATATACGGTATTGTATCGATTTATTACCGTATAAATAGTCGACACATCGTCAATAAATTTGTGTCTTGTTTTGCGACATGTGCTGACGTGATGGTTACAGTCAATTAGGTTACAGGTTACTGTACGGGATACAATACGACGTAACCAGTCGTGAAAATGGACGATGTCGCGTGGCTCGCGGCAGTCCCATGGACCGAGGGACCGCTGACGATCGATGAGGTGCTGGGGGAGCTGCTGCAAGAAGACTATGAAGCGGTGAAGTGCGAGGTGCAGCCTCCAGTTGCCCTCGGTGGGAGGGGAGAGAGCACGAGAACTGCCTCCGCCGACAGCGACACAGAACCAAAAGGCGGGCGCCCGAAGCGGAAGCGGGTCCGCTTGACGAGACCGAAGGATCAAATCGAGGAGCTTCGAGAAGCCGTACGCTCGATGAACGAGCAAGTCGTGCTTCTAAGGAGTCGGAAGCAGAGACGTCTTGACGCTGCATCGACTTGTGGAGAAGTCCAAGGCATCAATGAGGTGACGACTCGTACGTGGATGGAAGTGGCAATACGCCAGCACCAGTATCTCAGCGAAACTCAACGAGAGAACGCGAAGTTGCGTTCGCAAGTGGCGGCTCAGATGAACCTTATCCAGAGAATGGCGCGACTGCTGCGACGGGCATGCACTGATGTGCGTGATGGCAAGCAGGACGAGATGGCGTTCATGAAACTAACATGCGTTCTTGTAGAGACTATCAAGCACGGTTCCTAGATTACTCCAACCGGCAGAAATCGCGTTCCGTACCACAAAACGTCAGCATTTCTTTCAGACTGCCAACTCGGTGCATCAACAGGCACTTGAGTTCCTCATGCAGGTCAGAAACGACTCCCTCAGCCCCGACACGGTCGAGCAGTACCTGATGCCAGATTCGGCAATGAACGGACCATTTTGGGCCAAGCGCTTGTTCTCAACCTCGTACCGCACCCATTCTCTCGACTATGCGATGAACTGTGGATGTTCGATCAGAACGCTTCCCTCTCGTTGAATCTCTTCAGATCAAGTGTGAGAATAGTGTGTGTCGATGGATGGATGCTTGGACACTCAACTTTGCCATGCATTGCGCAGATCATGGAGAAGACGCCAAACTTGGAGTTATCAGGATTCTCAGTTACATTCGACACTCCAGTGGGTCGCGCCGATTTCGTCGGACTCGGCCTTCGGTGCCGTGCGCGAGAGCCGTCACGCGACATCATCATCACTATCGGTGGATTATGGGCGACACCGTCCACCCCTCCGCCGTTTGATGGCGTCAACGTCGAGATGCGGATGTGGTCCGTAGTACAGCCGCACCTGGGATCCTCTGGAGAAATCAATGAAGTCATAACGAAGGTCGAGACGTGGAAGGATTCGTCTCCATTTATGAGCGATCAAGTAGATGTTAGTCTCGAGCAGGCGAAGACGCTTCACAGGATCGTCCGACGCCAACACGATCATCATTTTACAGGGCTACGTCGTCACTTGGACAGCATTATGATGGGAGGGTGTGCCGTTTCACCACAGTGAAGACAGTAAATTGTCATTGTCATAATGCACGTAATCTATTGAGAAGACTTAGACCCACTGGATCTTTTTGCTGTATCCAAGACCAAGTTCCGGGAACTGCCGTGGCGTCGACTTCAGATCCATACGCAGCTTTTCCATGTCGAGTTCCACTGGTGGTCCCAACCACATCGCGTGTATTGTGTGATCCCTTCGTTCGAAACGTGTGAGTGGGTGGATGAGAATAGAGAGTGACCCGCGATGTAGCGTGAACCATGCCACGGCGTGTCCTAGTGATTCCTGAGGAACCCATACGACGAGGCTACTGCACGAGTCGCGCGTAATGCTGCGGTAGTTTGCTGGCGGAGGTCTGGCCTTGAGTCCTGGAACGAGTGCCTTGGTGACTCCATCGCATACAACAACGAAGTTCTTGTCGCGCTTGATCTCTTCTAGTAGGGCCTCCCGTAGCTGGCTCGCTTCGTCGGCACTTGAGTCAGTCTCGTCAGCCGACCAGAACACGTGGAATCGCCACTCTTTGAGCTCGGACTTGTTGGTACTCATGTCGACCTGAGTTCTCCAGCCGGAGAAGTGGAATGAATGAGCATGCCGTCTCCGGCGCGCTTCGAGACTGCGCCCTGGCTCGTCAGGCCGTGGTATGGAGCTCATCGCATGCCGCGTACAGTGCATCGCTGTCTACGGCCCTGTCTGTCAGTGTGTTTACAGGACATGCAGCGTCGTCGATGGAGGTGTAGCCATGGCCAAGAGTCAACGCCACGCGTGACTCACTCGGTCGACCATGGGTCTGCGACATGTGCGACACGATCAGCGATATCGATTGTAACACTGTAATTTGTATTATTCGATGTATCAAATAATAGGGAGAAGGCAGTGTACAAGGTGTCCCTCCTCAGACCCAATTCAGCATACTGTAACGACCTGCCCTGCTCCCATGGATGAGGACCTGGCATGGCTCGATGTAGTCGAGTCGTTCGACACCTACGAGTCGACAGAGGAGCTACTAGACGCACTACTGAACGGTACATCGAGCGACGGACTCCCCGTGCCATCGCGACGAGCGCCCGGCGTGCCGCGACTGCCGGTTTCGACGAAAACGGACGGCCGCGACAGGTTTTCCGCGATCGAATTCGAACACATCTTCAAGCGACAGCGACACCACAGTGCACACAGTCAACACAGCTAGTCGGAAGAAGAGGAAGAAATTGAGCCAATGGAGACCGCGCACAGAGATTCTACGTCTCCAGCAGTCGGTGCGCGACCTTGAGGACCTGCTCATTTTACATAAGCAGCGCAATGCACGAGCTCGAAGACAACTCACGGACCCGAGTCTCTCGACGATGGATATGCGATCGAAGAGCGTGTGGGAAGGTGTTGCAAGGCGCCAGTATCAACACTCGCGACAGTCTCAGCTGCTGAATGAGCAGCTCAGAAGTCAAGTACAAGCCCAACTGAGCATCGTCAAGAGTCTTGCAAAGCTAGTCGAACGGCCGCGGGCAGGCGTAAGTGAGAGGGCTGCGGCATGGAGTGGTTTGGTCACGTCTAATTGTGCTATGGTGAGTCTAGCTACCAACGCAGAATGTGCTTCGTAATCCAGCTCCTCAAAACGCCGCACTCATCGCCGAGTCGATGCAGGCGATTGCTGCTCGGGCACGCACTGTGTACCAGTCAGCCACGAAAGTTAACGACAACAGTCAGATCGGACGAGACTGCTTTAGGGACGCGCGACCTCACCGTGCATCGGCATAGCAGGAGAGTGATTCCTCCGGGAGGCATAATCGGCAGCTCTCGAGCTGAGCTGCTTGTGCCAGTGAGTACATCCGTCCTCACACCTCTACTATGGATTGGTGATCGCGATCATACTATCGAACGCGACTCAATACAGGTTCGATGCCGTGACGTTGCGATAGCGTTGCCACTCGACTAACGAGACTATGCGCCTCAAGCTCCTCCACCTTGAAGAAACGGACGAGACAACTTTCATGATGCAGTTGTTGACGCTGCCCATGGACACTGGGCCAGTGCAGTACTTTAGCACTCGGTGGCGCCAGCTCTACCGCGAGGCATCTCGCGATATTATCGTGGTCTGCGGGATGCTATGGCCTCTGCCAGGCACACCATCCCCTGTGAACGCCGTCGAGTTCTGCATGGACTCTTTCGTCGTGGTGCAGCCATGTGAGACGAGCGACCCTGAGCCAATGTCCGAGTTGATAGTGAGAATGCAGTCGACACGCGGAGGAAGCAGCCAGTCGAACGCTCTTCTCTCGCAAGCCGAGACCTCGCTGCTCGTGGCTTTCGTCACACAAGCGCACAACGTGGGGCTTGACGCTTTCTATCGCGGCATCGACGAGGCATTGCTACGACCGGTGCCCATTGCGACCGTCTAAAACTCCCGAAAAGAGCCGGGCAGGTCATGTTCATACAAGTCACACAACTAGAAATAAGCTCAATTAATAATACCCTTCCAAAACCAGTAAGATTGTTTACGGAAATGTCTGTTCAGGCTCTCTTAGATGTTATATACCTCTGATAAAGAAACTATACTGTGCTATATTTATTTCAATATATTTGTTTGGTCCAGAATATCCATTTTGCACTGCTTGAGGTACGGAACGTCTGGCGAGAAAGGCCATTCGTACTTAATCGGAGATACACAACATGACTCGTGTCAACATCAGAGCTCACTCCAAATGGAGCCTGGTGATGCGAGCTGGTGGGCGGTCCTTGCGTCCATCGAGCACTACGACACAGCTGACGAGCTCCTGCGCGCACTGCTGGACGATGGACATGCGGATGCAGCGCCGATGAGTTTTGGAGCCCCCACAAAGATCCCAATCGACAGCCCACCGCAGCCGGTGTCGCCTACGGGTTCGTCCATGTCTTCCTCTGATCTAGTTGCAGCGCCGAAGAAGAAACGACGAAGAGGACCGCAGATAAGGCCAAAGGCGGAGATCGAGCGACTCCGACAAACTGTCGTGGACCTGGAGTTCCTCATTCAGAAGCTGAAGCAGCGTGCTGAGGAGCGTCGCCTTGTGGCACTATGTCAAGACACGAAGATTCTCCCTTTGGCTTCACAGCGGCATGGCCACGATGCCAAGATAGTCAACAAGGCATGGCAAGAGATCGCGGCGCGGCAGTATCAGTACTTGCGAGATGCACAGGAGACGAACCACAGCCTACGCATGCAGGTGCAGACACAACTCAATATAGCCAAGAGCCTGGCTCGCCTAGTGCGTCGCGCAGCTGGAACGGTGCGATTTCCCGTGCTGCAGCGCGTAGCGTGTGTGTCACCTTGGCTAACTGGAGCTACGTAGACGGAAACTCATTCGATGCCGCTGCCACTGGTCGACAAACTCACACGCGAGTATAGCGCCCGACGCACCGAGCTCCTTGCCATGGCGGCCAGTCTGTACCAGGAAGGAAACATCTTGAAAAGGACCGAAGTGTTTACGCGCCGTTATGAGGGTGACGTTCGAGAAACGACATTCCGGAAGAACGAGCGTTTTTATCCAGGCGCGAGCATCGCTTCATCTACTGCGGCACACGCAGTCCCAACACACCCAGATTGGCTCGCATCACGGTTGTGGAGCTAATGAAGAGGGATGTACCGACACGTGGCGGCTATCGCATCGTGGTGAGTCGTCACTCTCTGGTCTGGATGTGGAAATGGTCCCACAGATTCTCACTACTTCTAATCATCTAGCATCAAGACTCGAACATCGACGACGAATGTACGATGTATGCATTAAACATGCCGACACCAGGCCGCGTCAGCGACTTTTACGGCTTCACAGTTCGCCGACGCTTCTCGTGTGCCGACCACGATGTCATCATTTCGGTGGGCGAAATGCGGCCGCTACCAGCCACAGGTCCGCCTCTCAACTCGATCGACATCAACGTATTCAACTGCATCGCCGTGCTACCGCACGCATCCAGTGTCGAGCTCAGCCAAGTCGTCGTGCACCTCGATGCCCAGCGCCACTTGGATGCAAGTGCCGAGGTTCCCGACCCTAACTCCATCCCCGTGTTACGCCATTTCGTAGGCAGCATCTTCCGCTTCATCCACGACCAATTGCAGCGTCAGATCGATAGCGTCATGGTCTCTGGTCCTATGCCATTGCGACCGTAGATACATTGTGTCAATGTGATGCCCATCCACCAGTTGGTGAGACCATCCCCAGGCATGTCCATCTGGTTGTCGTTTATTCGGATTCTGTTGGGATATGTTTGCTCTAATTACATCGATACCCTCGTCTCTGTGGTTGCCATCGAGAACCAGTTCAGCGGCGGTGAAAAACGGAGCACCAGACGCGAGGCAGATGAGCGACCGCGCGCCGGCGCCCAGGAAGCCGCAGGGCGCACGGGCACCGTCTGCTGCTGTAGGGAAGGGCGCAGGCACCGCCTCCAAGCAGCCGCAGCAGCCCCCGTTCAACGTGGGCGTCTGGAGTGCCGACGAACACCAGCGGTACCTGCGGGCCAAGCTGCAGAACCCCAAGGCCGCATGGAAGGACATTGCGCGGTGTGTCGGAACGCGCACGCCACGACAAGTCGTGCTGCATGATCAGAAATACCGTGCCAAGATGGCGCGCCTGTGGTCCAAGTGCCAGACTGTAGCGGAGCAGACAAAGGAGCCGCCGAAGGATGACACGGAGGAGACCGAGGCGAAAGATGACCGACTAAAGGAGGAGATGCTGGAGGCAGGGCGAGAGGAGGAGAAGGAAGAGATGCAAGAGAAGATCGAGCAGCCAATGCCACAGCCTGAGGCACCGGAGTTTGTTCATTCACCAGACGCCAGTAGTCCTCCTCGATCCCGTCCGCCTCCGTTCACACTGCCTGTTGCTCAGCCACGGCCATTACAGCCTGCTGCATCACATCCACCGCTGTTCACGCTGCCACCCCTGCCTTCTGCTGCCTCGCTACCGAGACCCCTTATGCTTCCCCCTTTATCCCATACGCGGCGGTCATTAGCTCCAGCTCCTGCGTTCCCTCACGCCTTCTCTAGCATCCACACGGTCCCAAGCTCGACAAACGTTCGCATACAAGACGCCGACTCGATGGGAGTGCTGCTGCTAGCTACTGTTGCATCTGCGCAACTGCCAACGGGGACGACAGACGACCGGTACTATTACGGTCGGAACTCGAGCCATCGGTGATGTTGTTGATGCGTTGTCCATAGTAATAGATGAAGAGTGTACATTGTCTCGTGAGTGAACGGGTCCCCGAGGCCCTCAGCCAGTATGAGCAGATCTACATGACAGGCGGAGCAGTGTAGCGTGAGGGATGCATGCATCTTTTGCATTACTGTTTATCTCAGTGTTCCCTCTTTCTTCTCATACTACACAACGGGTTCGTGAAGAAAACCCCAGACGCTTCGATTCGTCGACGTATGAATGAGGATTGCCCATTCGAGACTGCTCTTCTCACATCCCCTGGGCTTGGATGTGAGAAGATCAGTTTAGAGAGGACAATCAGAATTCAAACGTCAGCAACATGGACCGAGTGCACTCAGTACTCTTCTTCGTCGTCGTCGTCGAGCATCTCATACCCTTCAGCAGATGCCACGGTGTTCTCGTCGACTTCGTCCGCTGCATAGAGCGCGTCATCGTCGTCGTCATCGTTGGTGTCGACGATATCACTCAAGTCGGGCACCGCCTCATCACCCGTTGCTTCACTGGTAGGGAAGGACCCATTAAACTCGGACGGATCGTTCATGGCTCCACAGGGAGACCCGGTCTCAATAACCGTAGGGTTGGCATCGAGACACCATGGAGTTAATGCGGCTGGAGCTTCCAAGTGGAGAGGATCTGTCGCAAGAGTCGGGTCATTAACCGAGATCCATGTGAAAGCTCACTGCGACCCACGCACCTAGCTGGAGAGAGTGCTCCCTGCGAGGAATGCAGCGCCCTCGCTGGCTCTGTACCTCTCCATCTTCTCCCT
>KE464732.1:0-11432 GCA_000387445.2 Pythium aphanidermatum DAOM BR444 | reverse complement strand
AACAAGGAGAAGGGCCCAATCTCGAGCCTCGTGCAGCGCCCAGAAGTGATCCGCCCACAGGTGAAGAAGGTGCTCGTGCTCGGCTCGGGTGGTCTCTCGATCGGCCAGGCTGGTGAGTTCGATTACTCGGGCTCACAGGCGATCAAGGCCCTCAAGGAGGAGAACATTGAGACGATTCTGATCAACCCGAACATCGCGTCTGTGCAGACTAACATCGACCGATCGAGTGAGGCGCAGGCCAGCAACGTATACTACCTTCCAGTGAATGCCGACTTCGTCGAGCAGGTGATCAAGCGTGAGCGCCCAGACGGTATCCTCATCTCGATGGGTGGCCAGACCGCTTTGAACTGCGGTGTGGAGCTCCACGAGAAGGGTGTGCTTCAGAAGTACGGTGTCCAGGTGCTCGGTACCCAGATCGACGTTGTCAACGCGACGGAGGACCGTGACATCTTCAACATGAAGCTCAAGGAAATTGGTGAGAAGATCGCTGAGAGTCACGCCGTGAACTCGGTGGAGGATGCCGTGGATGCCGCCATGAAGATCGGCTTCCCAGTCATGATCCGTTCCGCTTTCGCCCTTGGTGGTCTTGGCTCTGGTCTGTGCGACAACGAGGAAGAACTGCGTGCCATGGCCAAGAAGGCATTCGCTGGCTCACCACAGATCCTTGTGGAGCGCTCGATGAAGGGCTGGAAGGAAGTCGAGTACGAAGTTGTGCGTGATAGCGCCAACAACTGCCTGACTGTCTGCAACATGGAGAACTTCGACCCGCTTGGTATCCACACTGGTGACTCGATGGTCATTGCGCCATCGCAGACCCTCTCGAACCGCGAATACCACATGCTCCGTGAGACTGCACTCAAGGTCGTGCGCCACCTCGGCATCGTCGGTGAATGCAACATTCAGTACGCGCTGAACCCGGAATCGGAAGAGTACTGTATTATTGAGGTGAACGCTCGTCTCTCGCGCTCGTCGGCTCTGGCATCCAAGGCTACGGGCTACCCGCTCGCTTTCGTTGCGGCCAAGCTTGCTCTTGGCATCACCCTTCCTGAGCTCAAGAACTCGGTCACGAAGAGCACCACTGCCTGCTTTGAGCCATCGCTCGACTACTGTGTTGCTAAGATTCCTCGTTGGGATTTGTCCAAGTTCGAGAACGTCAGCACGGAGATTGGTTCATCCATGAAGAGTGTCGGTGAGGTCATGTCGATCGCCCGTAACTTTGAGGAGGCTATGCAGAAGGCTATGCGTATGGTGGAGCCATCAATTGAGGGCTTTGAGCCGCGTGGTGACACGTGGACCAAGGAAGAGCTCATCAAGGCTCTTGGTCGCCCAACGGACAAGCGTATCTACCAGATCGCTTACGCGCTGAAGAACGGCATTCTCAATGTCGAGGAGGTCCATGACATCACCAAGATCGACACCTGGTGGCTCAACCGTCTCCAGGGCATTGCTGATCTCGATGTCAACCTCTCCGAGAAGACTCTCGACACCGTGACCAAGGAGGAGGTACTCCACGCCAAGAAGATCGGTTTCTCCGACCGTCAGCTCGCTCGTATGCTCAAGGCGACCGATGATGCCGTCCGTGCCAAGCGTAAGAGCTTCGGTATTGAGCCTAGCGTCAAGCAGATCGATACCCTTGCTGCTGAGTACCCTGCGCAGACGAACTACTTGTACATGACGTACAACGGTCAGGAACACGATGTGCCAGCCCAGGACCCTAACAACGGTGTGATGGTGCTTGGTAGCGGTGCCTACCGAATTGGTAGCTCGGTCGAGTTTGATTGGTGCGCTGTTAGCTGCATCCGCACGCTCCGCAAGCTTGGTCGTCGTGCTGTCATGCTCAACTACAACCCAGAGACCGTGAGCACGGACTACGACGAGTGTGACCAGCTGTACTTCGAGGAGCTGTCCAAGGAGCGTGTCATGGATGTGTACGACCGTGAGGGTGTGCAGGGAGTTGTTGTCTCGGTCGGTGGTCAGATCCCGAACAACCTCGCGCTCCCACTCCACAAGGCTGGTGTCAACATCATGGGTACTCACCCAACGATGATTGACAACGCTGAGGACCGCTACAAGTTCTCAAAGCTCATGGATGAGGCTGGTGTCCGTCAGCCACAGTGGAAGGAGCTCACGAGCATCGAGTCTGCCAAGCAGTTTGCCAACAACGTCGGCTACCCTTGCCTCGTCCGTCCTTCGTACGTGCTCAGTGGTGCCGCCATGAACGTTGCCTACAACGATGAGGACCTTGCTAAGGTTCTTGGCGAGGCAGCTGATGTGTCGCCAGAGCACCCAGTTGTTATCACCAAGTTCATCGAGGGTGCTAAGGAACTTGAGCTTGATGCCGTCGCCAAGGACGGTGTTGTGATCGCTGCTGCCATCTCTGAGCACGTGGAGAACGCTGGTGTCCACAGTGGTGACGCTACGCTGATTCTTCCACCAGTTGAAGCCAGCTCGTTCTACATCAACGAGATCCGCAAGTGCGGTGAGAAGATTGCCAAGGCGCTGAACATCTCGGGCCCATTCAACGCCCAGTTCCTTGCCAAGGGTGCTGATGTGAGCGTCATTGAGTGCAACCTCCGTGCCTCGCGTTCGTTCCCATTCGTGTCGAAGACGACGGGTGCCGACTTTATCAACGCTGCCACCAAGGTCATGGTCGGCGAGTCGACCGAGAACGACAACCTGCCACCACTCTTCGGTCCTAAGCGTCCTGAGGGCTTCGTCGGCATTAAGTCGCCAATGTTCTCGTACACTCGTCTTGGTGGTGCCGACCCACTTCTTGGTGTTGAGATGGCTTCGACTGGTGAGGTCGCCTGCTTCGGTAAGGACCGCCACGAGGCCTTCCTCAAGGCGCTGATCTCGTCCAACTTCAAGCTGCCAAAGAAGAACATCCTCCTTTCGATGCAGGACAAGTTCACCGAGGACTTTGTCCACGCCGCGTTCAAGATGCACGAGCTTGGCTACAACCTCTACACGACAGAGAAGACTCACGAGTTCCTCAACAAGTACGACATTCCTTCGACCAAGGTGGGCTTCCCACTTGACGAGGACAACGAGGAGAACGTGCTCCACTACCTCCGTGAGAAGAAGATCGACCTGGTGGTGAACCTGCCAAACAGCGAGAGCAAGCAGATCGAGAACAACTACCTGATCCGTCGTACGGCCGTGGACTTCTCGATCCCTCTTCTCACCAACATCAGCCTCGTCAAGCTTTTCGTCGAGGCTATGGCCATCCACAAGGAGAAGCCACTGCTAGGTCTCGATGCCGACTCGCTCTTCGACTACTACCAGCGTGAGAACCGAGAAGAAAAGGCCTGGACCGACGTCCACGAGTTCCACTAAGCTACCATACACCCACGAACTACATTCCACACACACAGACAATATGACGTATCGCCGAGTCGACACGTAGTAGAACAGAGTTCACAATACAGTGCGATTCTCCCTTCTTCACAGCACACTAAGTAGTATCTTCTGGTCTCTCCACTGCCGCAGTTGTCTGCACTTTCACCCAGTCAACGACTCCACCGACGAACAATCCGTTCAAATACTCTCTTCGTGCGACCGCATCCATCGACTTCAAAGCCGCTTCCTCGACCGTCGGCTTCTTCTTCTTCTTCGGCTTTTTCTCCAGCTCACCATCAGCATCTGACGGCAGTACGAGCGACATGTACGCATCACAAAACTCAGCGAACAGAGGCTCATGGGACTGAAGCTGCTCCTGGATCGCCATCCATCGCATATGAGCTGCAACCACGTACGCATCAGCGATGTCGTACGCAGCATCGGTCCATTGGCCGTATCGATTGACGTAATGCTGTCGAAGCCCCGCCACTGCCGTAGAGCTTCCTTCCCGAGCCAATACGAAGTCCATCACCTGGTCCTTCACAGAGACTGCCTTGGAATACCCAGCTACGATACCAAACTGGCCTCGCGCAGCCGAGGGATGCGTGTGAACGGGGCGGCAGTCGAAGCGCTGCCAGCACGAGTACGAGACGATGCCATTGAGCTGCGCCAGCTGGAAGATGCCTTTGTTGTGGAACTTGCCGAAGCGATACATGCGCATAAAGTCTTCAATGCCCACGTACCATCGCGCATGAGCATCACCAGCGCTGGTCTTCGTGTGCACGACTCGTATTTCTTGGTCAATGGCGTGTGCAATCGCGAGGATATCGGAGCTCGAGAGGTGGGCTGTTGCCACTTGCCCCCACTCGACGACGCGGCCGTCGCTCCCGAGCACAGCAAAACCTGTGCTATTGGTATTGATGTCCAGGCCAAGCACACGCATCGGCGTGACTGGTTCTGCTTGCAGGTCTCTCGCGACGGTGGCGATCGCTGTCTGCGCCATCGCCTCGTGGATGCGCTTGGTGTTCTTGCGTAAACTCGGGGCCTTTGCTGGTGCTTTTGGTCCGCGCTTGCGGGATGCAGCCGTGGCTAAGAAGCGGGCGGACGCACGCGGCAGCATAGTGAGATTGAGTGCGGAGAATCGGCAGTGAGAGGGCGCGAGAGGAGCCCGACACAGCGCGATGGCGCTCGCCATGACCATCTCGATGACACGGCCGGCGCCAAACTGAGCTCTAGACCAACATTCATTTTCTCTCATATGCATGGCAATTTTCTATCAAGTCCAATGAAGCTCATGACGAGAATGTACACTCACAAAAGCACGTGGGATTACATAGTGGAGAGTTCCGAGTGACTAGTACTGCAGGATCGGGTCGCCGATCTTTTCGATCATAGGCACCGTGCACTTGAGGTCGAAGACCTTGCTCAGCACCACTTTGAACACCTTTTGGACGTTGATCGAGTGCGACGCAGACGTGAATATTAGCGGCGCCTTCATGGCTTTTGCGAACTTGCGAGCCTACGCATGGTACACGAAAAGAATCCGCGACCTTAGTGAGGATAAAAGGCAGAGAGGTGCGCTGGCTGTCGATCGAACCTGTTTGGTGATGTCTTCCTGCTCCTCAAGGGAAAAGTTGGCGAATTGATCATACTTCATGCCAATGAGGAAAGGAAACGCATTCTGGAGAAGAAACACGTCAGCGTAACGCAAGCAACGAGACCAATGAGCAATCGAATACCTTGTTGATGGAGCGAACTTGTCGGTACCACTCCTTGACGCTCAGTAAAGTGGCCTTCCGCGATAGATCGAACATGAACAGAATCGCGACTGCGTCGTTGCATACAAGCGGTAGCATGCTGATGAACTCGCGGTGTCCTGCGAACCGCACCGTCCATTTTCAAAATTCTCGTATTCCTTGCAGGTGAAGGAGGATGACTCACCACCAAGATCCCAAATGCTGAATGTGATCTCCGTGTTTCGCAGCGCGATTGTCTTCTCCATGAAGTTGACACCTGCAAGATCGCCGTTGTCGAGACTTGAATATTTACGGACACATATATATCATAAAGATCGCAGAGGAACGCACCGAGAGTGTGGATGTAGTCCTCGTCGAACTTGCCCTCGACGTACTTGACCATGAGACTCGTCTTGCCCACCTGCGCGTCGCCCACCATGCCGACCTTGACAACGACGTTGTTGCGTGCGCCATTTCCGCCAGCAGACGCGTCGAGGCTGCGCGCTGGTGCCTCGACGCGCGTCGTGTGAGCCTCGTCGTCCTCCATGCAGCTACCGACTGTGAAGAGCGCAGGTGAACCTGATGTGGCCATCTGGGGTCGTGGTGTGGCCCACACATCCTCTCGAGTTGACACTGTTAAAACCACAAGCGCCAAGGGTGATGTAATGGGGTTAGATCCGTGATTGTATCTCCCATCTGTCAAATCGTGTGAGCAGCCAGACCTGTCGTGCAGTTGCAGTGCCGTGAAACGCGTCTCTGATTGGTCAGATCGGCTTACACGACATTGTGACAACCGCCTCGCGACAGGGAGATGATCCGAGCTCATCATGCGACCGAGTCCCACGGCACGACAGCTCGACCTCCGCGGACTGGTGAGGAGAGGCGAGTCGCTTTCAGTACTGTACGTCCGACACCAGCCTGCGTGTTCCATCTAGAATCACAGCCGCCATCAGTTCCGCCAGGCGCCATCGAAGCACTGGATGTGGACTGCGACATTGCGTCACTTGCTCATTAGCACAGAACCCCCAGTCGCAAGCTTCTGGCGGACCGAAAAATTTCTCGCACGTCTTCCAGCAACTTCAAGCCTTGATACCCTTGATCGGTCATAATCATCTCTAACAGGTCCTACCTTGATAATCTCCCCCATTTTTCCCATATTCGATGCATGCATTCTGAAGCAAGTATTCAGCCAAGCAGTCTCGAAGCCATGCGCCCTGTCTCTCGCGTGTGCCAACGACGGCGCTCGCGGCTAGGGCTATTCAGTCCAGCCGGGTCGGTGGGCTTGGCTTGGTTTCCCCTCTCGCAGTCGATGGACATAGGGGGAATTTCCACCAAACGCCAAGGGGTCAAAGCCGACCGCGTTATTCGACCAAGCAACATGCGCGTCTCGTTGCTCGCGCTCGTGGCCGCGGCCGCGCTCCTGACGCAGGCGCCCACGGCCGACGCCGATGCGCTCACGTGTCCGTTCAAGTTCCAGTCGCGCGTGGGCTCCACGCTCTCGAACCCGCCCATTGCGTCGCCGTCGTCGTCCGCTGGGTCGGAAGACGGTAGCGGCAGTGGAAGTGGAAGTAGCAAAGGAAAAGGCACCAAGAAGCCCAGCACGAGTGGCAGCCACGCCTCGAGCGGCTCGGGCATGAGTGAGGTCGGGTCGAGTGATAAGGAAGGCTCCGATGCCGGAGACGATGCAGGTGCCGGCACCAGCACGACGGCGCCGCCGACAAGCACATCGCCATCGCCATCGTCGACACCAACGACCACGACAGGGACCCCAACGACCACCACTACGCCTACACCGACGACTTCGGCCTCGGCGACACCTCAGAAGACGACGGCCGCTCCAACGTCCACACCGTCCGCAGGATCGAGTGCTGGTAATGCAGGTGGAGCCGCCGGACTCACGAACATCACGCGACTCCTCGGCCGCCGATCTCTGCAGGTGGTCGAGACGCCAGTCGCCACGCTCACGCCGGCAGTCACGACTGTGGCCACCGTCGTGAACAACACAGTCAATGGTATCGTGAACACGACGCCATCACCATCTACGACCGGACAAACTATCGTCCCGGCAGTGGCTTCCAACAGTACGACAGTGAGCAACTCGACAGCCTCCAGCGGTAGCGGCAATACGACGACCATTGTTGACAGCTTCACGTGCGATGAGACGTTCTACAAGCAATGGGAGACCCTCGGCATCACTTGTGGTGGTGCTGGCATTGACGTGTCAGCTGCTGTGGCTGCCGCCAGTTGTGTGATTTACAGTGGCACGTTGGGTTCCATTGCAGGATCGACGTGCGTGTCGATCTGTGCTTTCCCAGCGTGTGTTGACAACGCCTGGCAATACGGAGCGTCCAACGGTATCGCCTCGGACGTGTACAAGAACGTGGGCATCGCCAGTTTCTTGCCTAGTGATGTTGCCGCAGGCGTCTCATCTCGCCTCACAGGCGCTGCTGTCATGGTCGGCAACACGACATTCAGCTCGACTCAGCAATGTTCGTACGCGAGTGAAGATTCGTTTTCGTCGTGCTCGTGCTCCGCTCTGTCGGCAACCACGAACAGGACTGATGCGCAGATCAAGCGGCAGCGTGAGGCTGATATGGTGAACGGTGTCATCTCAAAGGACGACACCTCAAACGTTGGCTCTGTGCTGGCACCCACTACACAAAGTGTTGCCGGTATGACCGTCTTCGTGAGTGCCGTCGCTGCCGTCGCAAGCAGCGCAGTCGGTGGTGTGAGTGCTGCTACCGCGTCAGTGTCTGCTGTTGGTGCCAACGTGGGCGTGTGGACAATCGAGATTTGCCAGTTTGGGGTCATGATCAACCAGATGAAGTTGGAAGGTAAATCGGCTGCGCTATCCCTCTTCGGCAAGCAGTTGGCACCTTCCGCGTTTACGTTTCTTCCGTTCGGTAAACTCAACTCAACAGAATCGTCGACTTCATCGAAGAGTCGACGACTCACGGAGGATGCAACCAGCTCACACAGAGGTATCGCCCAGTACTCCCGCACACTTGGTATCCGCGAAGACATGCTTTTTCTGGTTACACTGGCTGGCGTGGTTGTTGTAATGGCGGGTGTATTGATGCTGTTCGGTATTGCCTACGGTCTGTCCGGCCTCTTTATGTCACGGGAAGACTTCATGGCGAAGTTTTTTGACAAAATGATTGGTCTTCTTGTACTCGTCGCGATTCTGTCACAGTACACGATTGGTGTGACTGCGACATACCAGATTTACTACTCTTCGAACCGAGACGAACTCACCGATCCTAAGTGCTTGTTGGCGATTTTATCGCTTGTCGTGCTGGCATTGGGTATCATGCTGTATGGGTACATTGTGATCAAGCGTCATGAGGACGAACTGCGCGATGTTGGAACCCACACCCATATCAACAAAAAGGTCTGTCAGCGCTACGGCCCATTCTATGATGAGTACAAGTTCAAGAACCGCTACTTCTTTGCTGCGAAGATGATGCTCGCGCTGGTGACTGGTGTAGCAACTGGCTACGTTGGCATGCAAGCGAAGTACCAAGCATCGATTATTTTGGCGGCCCATGTGATCTTCTTTTTCTACCTCGAGATCCAGTCCCCACATCATTCAAAGTTTGTGCAGACGACTACGTCGTTCGTGACGATCATGAAAATCGCGGTGCTTGCGCTTACTTTCTTCCTGATCAACGCAACAGCTGCATCTGATATGCCGTCCGAGATCCAGAATGGCATCTCGCTCGCGATTGTGGGTCTCAACCTCTTCGTGTTGTTCTTGCTCATGATTCGTTCACTATATACGTTCTGGATGAAGTACCAGCTCCAGAAGGATGCGAAGTACGATGAGAACGAAGACCAATCGGCCGCCCAGGAGTACTTCAAAGACGAAACTCCAGCCGGCAAGTCCAGCGACTCGAAGCAACTGCAACAGTCGCAACAGTTGCAACCGCAACGCACCCAACAAGCACAGCCAAACCCATACGTGCAGAATACAGGGAACACGCAGTACGACTACAACGACAACGGTGACGACATCCGTCTGCGGTCCGCGACCCATCTTCAGGAATCGTCTAACGACGCTTCCAGTTACGACGAGGCTCCCATTCGCTACGATCAGCCGGGACGCAATGGCGCTCAACACTACATCGTCAACAACCCTCGTGAACAGTATGTCGCAAGCACACGCGACCCGTACGCCCCAAACCCTCACCAGAGTCGTCCAAGCCAGCGAGAGCAGTATGTAGTCGGCACTCGTGAGCAGGCACTGTACAACCAGCGTCGGAACGACGTTGTTGAGTTGTGAGCACGAGGCTGATGCTGAATTTTCTGTGAAAGTGAGGATGCAGTGGTAGAAGGGAAAAAATACGCTTTAGCGTAACAATGACAGTTTGCATGTACACTGGATGTGCTTTGATGAGTGTGTTAGTCAAATCTCAGCTTGTGAGATAACGAGGAGCGCTGAGAACGCTAGAGGGGGCGCGGAACTACTCTCATCAGTCAGACTAGCTAGGAAGTTCCTAGCTAGTCTGACTGAGGGTACTGGCAACGCGTGACTCAACCTGGTGCCAGAACTCGAAGCGTTCAGCGTGGAGGTCTCTCTCAGCACCCGTGACAGCAGTACGCAGGCCACTCGATTCTATGACCAGCTCGCGTCGAGCGAACATGTCAAAGCGTGGCCACTTGCAAACTGCGTCCCCGTTTGGAGATCCGGTGGCCGCGAAATCGGTCCAGAACGTGCGGATACTCTTGGCAAGATGGGCTTGAGCTTCCGAGAAGTCAAGTGGTGGGGCATGCTTGTTGAAGAGGCGTGTAATGCTAAGGTTGAAGACAAAGTCGAGCTCTGCGCCGTGGTTTACAAGGGGGATACCGAAGTCCGATGAAGCCTCGTTGAAGCGGTACCGGTACGTCGGCACCTCGGTTGGGTCTCCGTGTAGGGCGTTCTCAATTGAGCCGAACTCGCTCAAGAAGACATAGAACGCGTCGCCTTCGATTTCTGCGACCTTAAGCTGTGGCGTCGAGAATGCTGTGGATGGGTACAGCTCGTGGACGCGATCAAGTTCTTCCTTCGTGAGTGCGCTCAG
Source organism: Pythium aphanidermatum DAOM BR444 (assembly GCA_000387445.2). NCBI lineage: Eukaryota > Oomycota > Peronosporomycetes > Pythiales > Pythiaceae > Pythium > Pythium aphanidermatum. The sequence continues at coordinate 1,297 of KE464732.1, read as the reverse complement.
TCGTGATCTCAAGTAGGAATCAACGTCAGCATCAGTCTTGACTCCAAACGTAAAGACAAAACCCTCGTCCGATGTCGTCCCGATGATCGTCGGGATACGGCTGACGTTTCCGCCCATAAGACAGCGAGAAGGCGCGTCAAGGAGGAACACACGATCTACAACAGGCTGCCACAGGAACTGACTTCCGGCCTCCCACAGCTCTTTGGCGTCTGACTGGCGTAGGAATGAAAGCAGAGACGCATCCACCGAACTCCCTGGGTAACCGAGTTTTCTCGCGATGGTGAGCGTCATCTCATTCTGCGTGGCAGTCGAGTGCATTGTGATACTGCTCGTCATGAAGCCACTCTGTGCGATCGCCTTGTGAAAGCTTTGCTGCTTTCCGTCACGCGACACCATGTGGAGGCCAATAGACTTGCCACCAACACTATGGCCGAAGGCAGTAATGTTGCTGGGATCGCCACCAAAGTACGCGATATGTTGCTTGATCCACTTGAAAGCTGTCTCCTGGTCGCGGAGACCGTAGTTGACCCCGTCACCTTCATCCAGAAGCGCGTCATTTGACAGAAAGCCAAACACACCAAGACGATAGTTGATTGAGACGTACACGACCCGCTTGCCACTGGCACTAGATACAATGTTGGATCCATCATATCCATAGCCGGCTCCGGATGCAAAGATGCCTCCGTGGAGCCACACCATGACAGGAAGCCTCGACGTCGACTCGGCCTCAGCTGGCGTGTACACGTTGAGGAAGAGGCAGTCCTCCGATATGGGGAACATCTCTGCCTGAGAGTCGATGTGAGGATCACCAAAAGCGACGTTCTTGAAGGCTGTGGCGTCCACGTCAGCGGAGATGGCTTTGAGTGTGGCCTGTTTCCAGCGATGGTCTCCAATAGGCGGTTCCGCATACGGGATGCCTCGGAACACGTGCACTTGCTTGCCAGACGCGTTGGTCTCGGTCGTGCCGGTGATCGTGGCTCCATTTGGGAAAGCGACGGACGGACGCGAAGAACTGGAGCTGGTTGACATGGTGCGAGGTTGAGCGGAGGAAGGCAGAATGCGGAATGAACGATGGAGTCCGAGCAGGGGACGAGTGTAGCCATTGTGGATCTGAGGCAGGACACACCCTTCTGATTGGTTGAAAAGAGACTCAGGAAAGAGTAATCATCTGTTTTGACAGGGGGAGACGTTGAAGATTTCTTTAGAAATCTTGAGAATCTGAGGTGCTAATTTCAGGAGAACAAAATGTGGTGAAGAACTACTCTACGCATACCGTAATCCTCTAGTTAATTGTCGC
>KE464727.1:0-11579 GCA_000387445.2 Pythium aphanidermatum DAOM BR444 | reverse complement strand
CATCGAACGCGCCATCCAACGCGCCATCCAACGCGCCATCCAACGCTCCACTCTACCCCTACATCGACCAAACCTGGATCGAACACCAATCAGTCTGGTTCTGCTGCGAACCCTGGTTCACCGGCAGCTTCCACTCCAGCTGCCACCCGTCCCGGTGCGTCCAGCTCTCCATCGGCAACTGCTCCAGGATCTGCAAACACCCCGGCTTCCACTCGTCCAGGTGCGGAAACGCCTGGACAAAAGCCACCAGCTCCAGCGACCCCATCGCCGAAGTCGGTTCCGGGCCACGAAGAGCAAGGCCAGTCAGGATTGCCGTCTAAAAACGATGGCAACCAGTCATCGAAGACTCCGAAGCTTCGTGGTCCTAGCGAGAACAGCTACTGCTAGACGAACGCGAGTCTCTCGGTAGCATTTTGCTTTTTTTTTGCATGCATCGTAGGTTGATAAACCTCAATTACATAGAATGGTTCGAACTCAGCCAGTTCATGGACGATGTCAAACGACGTCGACGACTCGCATGACTCGGTGTCTATCAGGCAACATAGAGTGGCAGAGTACTAGTAGGAAGAGAAGTTCACTAATGATAATCAGATAACCCTCTTGACGCACACAGTGGACCACACTGCTCCGTGCATAGTGCGACTCACAGAACATAGAGGACGGAAGCATGATCGATGCGCTTTCTCCATCGGCGGATGATGCAGCAGTTGCATGAGGCTGAGGCTGAGTCATCTGTCCGTGGCTCGAACACCATGCTCCGACCTATCTCGATGTGTGGAGCAGCGATCGTTTCACTAAACTCTGAGAATAGCGTGTGAATCGTTTCACTCCTTCTCCCTCTCTTCCTCCATCGTTCACTGAGTGTTATTTCGGATAACGCCGACACCTCTTCACTCACCAACCAAGACCCCCTCCGCCGTCATGGCTTCCACCAAGATCATCCCCGTGTCGCCCAACGGACCATCAGCATTGAAACTCGCCAAGTCGTTCAAGATGTCGAAGATGTCCAAGCGAAGCACAGGGGTCAAGACTGATCTCAAAGACTCACCGGAGAAGCACCTCATTCAAACCAAGGGGTACCAGCCAGGCAAACTCATCCTGTACTTCCTCGGCATCAGCATGACCATTGGCGGCTCCTTCATCAGCTGGAACCTGAGCCTTAGCACAGGTTTCTACGGCTACCTCGTTATGTACATCATCATGGGACTCGGATACGTGACGTTCTGCCTCTGCATCTCGGAAGTCACCAGTGCTCTGCCGTTCGCCGGGGGTGCTTATGGTCTGGCACGCTGTACGCTGGGTTTCTTCCCTGCGTTCGTCATCGGCTGTTGCGAGACTCTGGAGTACGTAGCGAGTGTGGCTGTGCAGGCCGTGTGTGTGGCGGACATCGCGGCTTTGGGCGTGCCATTGTTGGCCTCGTACAAGCCATTGTTATGGCTCTTGTTCTACGTACACACGACTGTGACGCAGTGCTTTGGAGGGAGATGGTTCTGGTGGACAGTGTCACTGCTTGGAGCCTCTCAAGTCGCTCTGCTGCTCGTGTACAACTTCGGAATTCTCAGTGAGGTCAATATCAAGAACAACGCAGCGATCCATCCTCCACTCCGTTTCGCAGGTGGTGTCAGTGAGGCGCTCCATGTGTTTCCCTACTTTTCCTGGTTCTTCCTCGGTGTTGAAGCGATGAACTTGGCCAGCGACGAAGTGAAAACACCAAGGAGTCAGATCCCAGCCGCCCAAGTCTCCACCGTCTGCACACTGTTCCTCGTTGGATTGATGACGTCAATCACCACTGTTGCGTTGTGGAGAGACTACGAGTTGCACACGCTTATTAAGACTTTCACGCCTCTTGATCGAGGGTTCGCTCATGTTTTCGATATCAATCCGAGCGAGGTCGTTTTGTTGACCCTCCCCTCCCAATACGCCGGGGGATACGGGCTCCACTGGGCCTCCGCCAAGCTGCTGTACTCACTCGGAGCCTCCAAGCTGCTTCCAACTTGGCTCGCGAATACTTCAGCTAGGTTTGGAACGCCACACATGGCGATTCTCACAAGCTCTGTGTGTGGATACGGCGTCTGCCTTCTGGTTTTCTATTATCCAGTCAGCACAGGTTACTTGTTCCCCGTTTGCTTATTGTTCGCGTTCACATCATACGCTGGTCAGTGCATTGGCTACATCTCGCTTAAAGTCAACTACCCAATGGCGAGGCAGAGCAAATTCAAGAATCCGCTTGGTATATATGGAGCTGTGTATGCACTGATTGTGTGGTGCATTGGCATCGCTGCAGTCCTCGGATTCCAGGGACATCGTGGTGGGGAACTGGTGCTTTTCGGTATCACGTTGGCGTTTCTCGCGCTTTATTACAAGCTATGCGCTAAGAAACGTCAAACCATGTCGAAGGAAGAGAGCAAAGTGCTCATGGTCGCGCACATCGCACGTTTCAACATGAATCGCATGAGCAAAACCTCGACGTCGGGCGGCAGCAACCACACGAGCAGATCCAAAAACACAAAACGACGCTCGGAAGAGGGGCAGCGATCGAAGAACGCCAATACAGACATGATGTGAGCTTTCCATCCCCCTCCATTGTCTAATCTCGCTTCAAAGTCTCGATGTTTAAGTTGGAAGGCGTCTCTGCACACTCCAGTATTTGTTGCTGAGTGGTCATTCGACCAGGTGCGTGCACGCAGTATGGAGACACGCTGCCGCTGTGGGGCGAGGTGGCGCGACGGAGAGGAGAGACGGAGCCACCCCTCTTGCCGCACTGGTAGCGACGGTTTATGGAACACCGAGGAGGCTAACGGTCGATGTGAGGACGCGCAGATCCCACACGGAAGAAAGCATGAGTCAAACGTTGAGAACGTGTTTAAAACCGAACGCTAGGAGCCATTCATAGCGGCTATTCTGAGGTCATGTTGGTGAAGTCAACACAGCAACGCATGAGCATTACAAGAAGGGAACGAGCGTTTGGTATAAACAGCAACGCTGTCGTTGCCAAGTCGGCAGCTCCTGATAGTCATGCGGGCCGTCACAGCGGAAGAGTTCTTCGTGTCGATGTGCAAGCTTATAATCTTCCAGGATTTAGGAACCTAGATGAAATCTCCGTCAAGTTCTCCCCTCAATATGGTGCTCATTTACTTCTTGGGTATTGCGTTGGTCGTCGCGGGTCAGTTCATGAGCTGGAATCTCGGTCTTGTGGTCGGCGTGTATGGTTATCGCATCATTTACATCATCACGGGACTTGCATACGGGACGTTTTGTCTCTGTATGTCGGAACTCATGAGTGCCTTACCGTGTGCTGGTGGTGCCTACGGTCTCGGTTTTTTCCCCGCATTTATGATCGGTTGCTGCGAGACTTTCGAGCATGAGGTCAGCGTTGCCGTCCTCACCATTAGTATCGCGGAGGTGGTTGCTATGGCAGCGCCATCGCTTAGTGATCCCAAGCCCCTGGTCTGGCTGTTGAACTCTATCCCAGCGGACAGTCGTCCAATGCTTGGGTGGGAAGGCTTTCTGGATCAGCATCGTGGTTCTCGGTGTGTTTGAGCTCGTGCTTCGGTTGATGTATTGCTTTGGTGTGCTGCGCGACGTTGATTTCCACGCGAACGCTGTTTCTGATCGTGCAATGCTGTGTACTGGCGGTCTCCACCAAGCGATGTACGTTTTCCCCTTTTCAGCATGGTTTTTTTCTGGGCATCGAAGCACTGAACCACGCCAGTGACGACGTCAAACAACCAAGAACGCAGATCCCCATCACTCAGGTGTCGTGTGTGTGCACGTGAAATTGTGTTCTTCTTCGTGTGCTTGCCATCTTGGCAGTTTGTTATATGATTTTCGCCCGCAAGAGACAAATAATGTCGGAAGAAGAGAGCAAAGTGCTGCTCGTAGCGCATATTGCTCGATTCAACAAAAGAAAAAAATAGTCAATACGCGGTCAGTGGTGGGAGCAAGCGACTCAGTTCGAGCCATGCAGCGTTACAACTCGACTTAGTCGGATGCTCAGTACAAAGAATACCTTCGCCAGATCGAGCAGTGTTCGACGCTAATCCAGCATGAATCATGGGCTTTTTTGGGAAGAACCATGAGGATACGCATCATGAAGTTCCCAGTTCAAGAAGCTACCGTGTCTCGAATGCTCGTCACCGCATTCCATGCGTCGACGCGCCCGTATCCGTAGAAATTGTTTGGGAAAACCGACCCGTTGACTTCTCCACACGTCATGATTGTCGGAGAGAGCGATTTCTGGTTGGCTGTTTTCAAAAGCGTCTGTCGGACTTGGTTGTACGTGAGCTTTGGATTGGCAGACAACATGAGTGCGATAGTGCCCGTGACATGTGGCGCTGCCATCGACGTGCCGTTCATTGCGAAATACAAGTCACGGCCGCCACCCCATGCCGACAGAACTTCTGTCCCAGGTGCGACGAGTTCTGGCTTGAGTTGGCTGGTCATTGTCGGACCACGGGCAGAGTCACTTCGAAGCCTATCAGATTCTGTCAATGCACCGACAGCGATTACATTCGGGTAGTCAGCAGGCGAAAGAATTGAGCCGCAGCTTGGACCACGATTCCCTGTTGAGAAAACCGGGATAATGCCCGCTTGTTCCCACGCATCGATGATGGATTTGAAAGTTGGGTCATTCTGCCCGCCGCCCCAGGAGTTATTGATCACGTGTGGTGCCTGAGAGCAATCTTCTGTCTGGCCTGTTGGATCAGTTGGACAGAGCATGAACTGGGCGCAGTCTAAGAGATCTGCTTCGTGACAGTCCATGCCTTGACGACAGCCTTTGCACGCGATCCACGTCGCATTCGGTGCGACCCCGATGCCTTTCGAGCCGACAATAGTACCGAGTGTGTGAGTTCCATGGCCATCGGCGTCGTACGGCTCGCTTTTCAGAGTCTCTGGATCATACCAGCCGAACTCGCGACGGAAATTGCCACCGATAGCCTCATGCGTTGCCAATGCGCCTGTGTCGATGATGCCAACAACAACCCCCTGACCCGAGTATCCACTCGCCCATACTTCTGGGACTAGCAATGCTCGCAGACCCACCTGTGGCTCTCCATCCGGTTGAACGTCTTCAAGTATGCGATCAGGCCGTCGTCCACACCAGACCCGCTGTTGGTGTCTTGACTAGTGGAGTCAGTGGGGTCAGTGGAGCCACTGGTACTTTCCATCCCATTCGAACCTGAAGAACTCGCACTTTCATCACTCGAGCTTCTTTGTGATTCAGCATTTGAATCTTCTCCACTCCCCCAGGAATCAACAGTGTCTTCTGCGATGTCGTTCGCTGACCCTGAAGCTGTCAGGTGACACTCTCGTGGAGGGCCACTTCCTGAGACCCGGAAAACTCGTTCTTCCCGGACTGTCGCTACGTTCGGAGAGTTCACCAATTGCTGCACAAGTTCGGCACTCGCGTCCTTGTAATACATCTGGTTCGAGATCCAAAAGCTCTTCATCTCGCTTGTGCTGCGATCTTCCGACTCTCGTAGTGTCATTGTCATCTTTTTCAGCTCCTTTTGACTCGCCACCGCGTGTTGTTCAGCTTGTCAACCATCTTCGCGATCTGCTCTCCCCGGTTCTCAATCTCCATGTTATATGCCATGGAGCGCAGCACTCGCCTCGTATTGCTCTTCATGGTGGCGATGACGTTGACTCTGCCGCGGCTTCTCAACGTCCGATGCACTCGTGCATCTACCCATGCCGCATCCACTGCATCATGAATCAATAGCCCCCACCACGCCAGAGCCACTACCACTATCATACTCCGCATACTTGTTCATGCGTCGGACGCTCGGCAAGTCGGCAAATGGCCTTCATAAGAACCGCCCACAGGATACAAGGGCGACCTGCAATCCACGGGTCACACTGCAAAAACACCTCGCCCCGTTTATGTGCAATCCGATGCTCGTATCTCAGTACGAGTCAGCACATCTGTCGTACTCGGGACGACATGTATGCTAATTCGGGACACGGTTCCAGCCGACCATGTGGTTCAGTCCAGAGCCAGGGCATCGATGGCACTCGGACGGGGGAGCTCCTCGCTTCAAGCTCAACCGGGGCATTTGATGGCCATCACCCGTCCGCCGATCGCTGCGTCGCGCGTCTGGAGCTCTCCTGTGGCCATGCTGTGGCATCTCACGCGGCTCATCATGATGTCGCCGATTGCCGATCACTGCCACACCGCGGGTCGTTGTCACAGCGCCACACGGCCCCATTGAGCCGTCCGTCGAATGTCACTACTCGTATCCCCTTCTTCGCCGCGGCATCGTCCTTCCACTGTGCTCAACCGAGGTGGCGATCAGTGGCACTGGTGCACTGATTCAGTGCACCTCACTCGTCAAGACGCCTCGCCCCACTCATCTCCATGCGAGTTGCTGCTGTGCTTGCGCTTCTGGTGGCGCTGTATGGCGCGGAGGCAGCGCCACGCGTTGATCCACGTGTGCACCGCACGCTCCGGCGCCAGGGTACCGCGAATGTCTTGGTCACGATGAAGCAGACGACGCGCCGGCTACTGGAGGCGACCGCGGATGACGCCGCGACGACGACTTCGACGGCGTCCCGCGGCGACAAGATTGCGGGACTCGTGCAACGGCTGCAGGACCATGCAAGTACGAGCCAGGAGTCTGTGCTCAAACTCGTAGCACAGGAAGACCGGTCAGCCAGTACGACGTCGCGTAGCTTCTGGATCACGAACCAAGTCTACTTCCAGGACGCGACGCCCGAGTTGGTGGAGAAGTTGTCCAAGTCCCCGGATGTCGACAGTGTGAACGAAGAAGAAGTGTATGAACTGCCAAATGACAAGAGCGTGCAGGGCAACCGCGACGACGCCCCTGTTGGCAAGGACTGGGCCATCGAGTGGGGTGTCAAGCTCATCCACGCACCGGATGTGTGGGACATGGGCTACTCAGGCAAGGGCGTCGTGGTTGGCGGCATCGATACGGGCGTGCTGGCAACCCATGAGACGCTGAAGGGCAACTTCCGCAAGGAGTTTGGCTGGTACGACCCGCAGACGTTGGCGGCGGAGCCATACGACGACAAGGGCCACGGCACACACGCCATGGGCACGACGCTCGGGCTGTACGGCATCGGCGTAGCACCCAGCGCCAAGTGGATCGCGTGCAAAGGCTGCACGAAGACAGGCTGCACGGAGTCGGACCTGTTGGCGTGTATGGAGTTCATGACATGCCCCACCGATCCGACCGGCACGAAGAAGGACTGCTCCAAGGCGCCACACGTTGTCAATAACTCGTGGGGCGGTGGTAAGGCCGGTGACACCAAGTTCCAGGGCGCCATCGATGCTTGGCACGCGGCTGGGATCATCCCGATCTTCTCAGCTAACAACAACGGCCCGGTGTGCAAAAAGTTCCTACCTCCAGCAGAGTATGCCAACGTGATCGCAGTCGGTGCCATTGATGAGAATGGCGTCATCGGCAACTTTTCAAGCCGTGGGCCCACCGTCGGTGGTCTCATGAAGCCCGAAATCTCGGCTGCTGGTGTCAACGTCACATCCGCTTCAAACCTTGACGATGCCGCGTACGAGATCCAGACTGGTACCTCGATGGCCGCTCCTCATGTGACAGGCACTGTCGCACTCATGCTCTCGGCCCGACCTGGGGCCACTTATGACCAAGTTCGTAAGGCGCTGCTGGACACAGCCGTGCAGTCCGGCCTCAAGCCATCGAACGATACGTGCGGCACCACTGGCCCCAATGGCTTCCCCAACAACGTCTTCGGTCATGGCCGCGTCGATGCATTGGCCGCTGTCAAGGCGATCCGCAAGCGCAGCGCCTGCCGAGCAACCTAGACTGAATCTAAACGTAGAAATTCCTAAGATACTTACTATTGTGCGTGGGTCAGACTTTACTTGCCACAATTTATCTTATTTCAATACAAGTCAGAGCCGCCGTTAACGTCACTTTCTCGAGGTAATCCCTGAAATAGTGCCGTTCAAAATCATGATTAGGTCCATCCTCCTCTAGCCAAGCGGCCACATGGCGGTGTGACTCACGGGTGCTGCTCTTCCCTTCCGCGTCCTCAGCCCCTCTGCTTTGATAGAGCCTCTGTTGATAGAGTGCCATGCGTCAGCGCAGCTGTCTCGGTCGCCGGCTGGTTAACGGAGACCGTGCCCTTACTCTTCGGTCACTTCCGGTTCTGCTCACTGTGCGTACATTATGAAGCTCCTCCTGCCGCTCTCCGTGCTGCTCACGGCGCTCGCCGCCATGCATGTGGATGCCACGCCGCGTGTAGACCCGGGCGTCCACCGCGCGCTCAAGCGCCAGGGCACCGTGAACCTTATCGTGACGATGAAGAACCCCGTGACGGAGGTGCTCAACCTGCTTCCACTCGAGTCAGCCTTCTCGTCGCGTGGCGAGATGATCCTCAACATCGTCGACAAGCTCCAGCAGCATGCCCAGGCCGCCCAGGCCGTCGTGACCAAGCTGCTGTCTCTCGAGTCGACGCTGTTCAACAGATCGCCACTGGCCAGCGCCACACGCAGCTTCTGGATCACCAACCAGATTTTCTTCAAGGACGCGTCGTACGCCCTCGTGCAGAAGCTCGCATTCCTTCCAGGCATTGCAAGCATCGATGAAGAGCCATTCTTCGAGCTTGAACCGATCTGGGGCCAGAAAGCGCCCAAGGATCCAACGCCTGTGGGCAAGGACTGGACCCTCGAGTGGGGCGTTGAAAAGATCCGAGCGGGTGATGTGTGGAACTCGGGATACTCGGGCAAGGGCGTGGTCGTGGGAAGCATCGACACGGGTGTGCTGGCCACGCACGAGACACTCGCAGGCAACTTCCGGAACGAGTTTGGTTGGTACGACGCCGTCAACAAGAGCTCGGTGCCGTTCGATGATAAGGGCCACGGGACCCACGCCATGGGCACAGCCGTTGGATCGTACGGTATCGGTGTGGCGCCCAGTGCGCAGTGGATCGCGTGCCGTGCCTGTGACGTGAGCGGCTGCACGGCCTCGGCTCTACTCGACTGCATGCAGTTCATGACGTGTCCAACAGACCCAACAGGCAAGACCAAGGACTGCTCCAAGGCTCCGCACGTCGTCAACAACTCGTGGGGCGGTGGCCAGAACGACCCGACGTTCCAGACGGCCATCAAGGCCTGGCATGCTGCCGGTATTATCCCGATCTTCTCGGGTGGAAACAAGGGTGAGAAGGGCTGCAGTACGATCGAAGCGCCAGGTGAGTACGCCAACGTCATCACAGTCGGCGCCACGGACGTGAACGACCGCCTCGGCCCCTTCTCGGCCAAGGGACCGACTGTGAATGGCGTCACCAAGCCGGAGATTACAGCACCAGGTGTGGACGTGGTGTCTGGTTGGGGCTCTGGTCCAGCTGACTACTTCATCCTCAACGGCACGTCCATGGCGGCACCTCACGTGACGGGAGCAGTAGCTCTGATGCTCTCGGCGAACCCCAAGCTGACGTACAACCAGATCCGCAAGGCCCTGCTGGCCACGACCGACCAGAAGACGCTGCAGCCGAGTGGCTTCACGTGCGGCAACACGCCCGACACCGTGTTCCCGAACAACCAGTATGGCTATGGCCGCTTGAACGCGCTCAGTCTGATCACTGGTATGCGTGCTTAGAGTCGTAAACTAAGTATAAACGTGATTTTGTACATGCGTCCAAAATCGATGTTTTGAATGCACGATGGAGGGAACGCTTGACAAGACAGGACAGACGCCTGACTGTGAGCTGACTGACTGACGCCCGTGGCTTTCCGCAGCCGTCAGACATACCAGAGGGACGAAGGTCAATGTTGAAGGCCCGCATGTCACTCGTGGTGAGTCCCAGTCACCAACTTGTCACGTGCATCCCACCCCAAGTCTCATGAAGGTCTCAGCCTCGGTCTCTGCTCTTGTGCTTCTCCTCCTCGGCTCAGCTGTCGATGCTGCTCCAGGCCCGAGCCTGGACCCACGGCTCCACCGTAAGCTGAGGCAACAAGCCACGGCGAACATTATCGTCACCATGAAACATACCACCCACGCGGTCCTCAACGACCTCCCTCAAGAAGCTGCTTTGGTTTCTAGTGAAGAAGCACGCGGTGCGATCTCTCGCATGGTCGAGCGGCTGCAGCAGCACGCCACTCGAGTCAGAGCGCCATCACGCAGCTCATGGCGCACGAGGGGTCCGGCGGCTTGGCGAGCGACGTCCAGAGCTTTTGGATCACGAACCAAGTATACTTCCGAGATGCTCGGTATGAGCTCGTGGAAAAGCTGATGATGACGCCTGACATCACGAGCATTGATGAGGAGCGAGTACATGCGCTGCCGACGATGTCGCATGACAGTGTGAGCAACACAACTCGGCATTTGGCAGAAGACGAGGACGCGCAGTGGGGTGTCCGCAAGGTGCAGGCTCCTCAAGTATGGGCCAGGGCTTTACGGGCCAAGGAGTCACCGTTGGTTTGATCGACACTGGTGTTCTGGCATCGCACGAGGTGCTCGCTGGCTCGTACCGCAAGAGCTTTGGCTGGTACGACGCCACAGCCCAACGCGCAACGCCTTATGACGATGTCAACCACGGGACGCACATCGCGGGCTCTCTCGTGGGTGCCAAGGGGTACGGCGTCGCTCCTGGGGCCACGTTGATCGCGTGTCGAGCATGCTCGCGTGATGGCTGTGCAGACTCCTGGCTGCTCGCGTGCAGTCAGTTCATGTTGTGCCCAACGAACCCAGCACAGACCATTTCGGACTGCTCCAAGGCACCTCACATTATCAACAACTCGTGGGGTAGCACAGGTGTCTGGAGAGGCTATGACGACGCCATCGCCGCGTGGCGGCAGGCTGGAATCATTCCAGTGTTTTCAAATGGCAACACCGGTTCGAAAGGCTGCGGTACTGCCGAGTCTCCAGGAGACAACCCCAACGTCATCTCTGTCGGCTATACCAACCAATATGACGCTCTGGACCCCGGCTCGAGTGAAGGGCCTGCCTCGAACGGGCTGATGAAGCCTGACATCACGGCACCTGGTGGACTCATTCGATCGGCGAGTGCGACAGCACCTAACGCGTATCGAGTCGAGTCAGGCTCGTCGATCTCCACACCACACGTCTCGGGTGTGATCGCACTGCTGCTCTCGTCGTCCAAGTCACCGCTTCAGTATGATCAAGTGTACCAACGCATCACACAAACCGCAGATCAGAACTCGTTGTTCCCCGTGGGTGTGAGCTGCGGCACCACGCCTGATGGCACTTTTCCGAACAACATGTACGGCCACGGCCGAGTGAACGCGTTGAGTGTTGTGCTGGGCACTCGAGCAGGCTCTGGACAATGCAATGAGCTGCCTCAGGCGCTGTGTGAGAGCACGTTCTTCTGTACGTGGAGCGGAGTCGCGCAGAACTGCCAGCGCTGGTGGTAGGAGACCGTAAAACAGGTTTAAAGGAGTTGAAATCATGTTTTAGGATGTCAGTCCCACTGCTATCACATGAAGATCGGGATATTACATGCACCTCCAGCCACGAGAGCTCAGACGGGCTCTTCCCGCTTGTGGAACCGGTCCCGAGGTCCTCTGGGAGGCCCTGCGGCATGGGCAGGGCGTCTTGAGGTCACCGACCACACTCTTCGAT
>KE464726.1:0-11593 GCA_000387445.2 Pythium aphanidermatum DAOM BR444 | reverse complement strand
GCTCTCCGCTCGCTTCCGTGACGCCGTCTTCAATGACGTGGACATCGTGGATGTCTACGATCGGCTGGTGCGTGCAACTGGATCCCTGCTAATGCCCTCGCCTCAAGTTCCGTCCGATCTTCCCAGCGGTACGTCTTGTTCACACCCTCACCACGACTCGTTCTGATCTTCATGTTATAGGTGCTGGCACTGGTAGTACTACACCGAGCTTGCCTCCACCTTCTCCCCGGCCACGCCGACCGTCATCCAGCAAGACGTTGCCCAGCCCGACGCCGTCGCAGACCTCCACGTCTCACCAGGCGCCCAAGGGCGGCAAACGCCGTGCAGCATCGCCCAACAACTCCAAGACGAACCACAAGATGACGCGGGAGCGCCTAGCTCGCTATCAAGCCGTGACACGAGCTCGTGAACAGCAGCGAGCCTTGGAGATCAAGCGTCCCCGCAAGGCAGATCGCCTGCCGCCGACACCTGCTTGGCCGCGTGGTTCTCCTCATCGCCTGGATCTTCCGGCATCGGTGCTGGAGATCCGGCAGATGGCGTGGCGCTTGTCCCTTCTGACGACCGAGCAAGTCGTCCCTGACCCTCGCTCCTATTCGACGGTCGTTGAAGATCTTGAGAGCTATCAGGTGCCGTTGAAGGAGATCGCCCAAGTCTATGCTTCCAAACCATGGGAGGTCATCGCCTCGCCGCCTACGCCCCAGTTCCCACACGATGATCGGTTCCCCGAGCTGGCCCGGTTCGTCAAAGACGCGCAGGAGTTCTACCGCAAGCATGCCCTCGTCTTGTGGGAGCGAACGTATGCCTTCATCCCAGCCGCCGATGGTCTTGCTCGCTTCGACGGGACGTGGTCACCACGTCTGAGTACCTCAAGAAGCGACGTGATCGCAACTCCAAGCTTACCCAGCCGCTGCTCAAGCATTATGTCGCCTGTCAGCGTTGGCCCAGTACCCTGGCTTAGACGCGGACTTCCTCCTGGACCCGTTCCATTACTGGGCCCCGGTCTACGGTGCGATGCTCGTGGCACCCAAGCTCCATCAGTCGTTGGCGGACGCGGTTGCGGCAGCCGATCTAGCTGTACCTGGCCGTCTGTACTTCCGTGGACCTGGAGGTGATCGTGCATTTATCGAGGCAATCGGCTTGGATCAAGATCGTTTGGCCGAGATCGAACGTAAATTCGCCGCGCTATCACCTGTTGTGGATGTTCAGCTTCGGCCGCTGCCGGCTGGATCTCCGAGCCTGCCAACTTTTGGTGATGGCAGTCGTACTGACGATCACTCGGGTGAATCTGACGCAGGTAACGCGACTGAAGCCGTCAGCGACGCCCCTGGCGGTGGTGATTCTGAAGACGAGGAGGAGCACGAGGACTCGGACGATGAACCTCGCCCTCCCTCGAAGCGCAGCAGGACGATCGTCCAGACGAGCCGTCAGGTACTCCTGATGTGGTCGACTTGTCGATATCTCCAGCTCGTCCAGCTCGCTCCGCGAGCTCATCTGTTCCAGTGTCGCCATCTCCTGATGCGGTCAGTGCCGTCACCTCGACCCCGACCGGCGAACCCGAGGGCAGCACGAGTGCTGATCGCGTTGAGGCGAGCGCGCCCGCCCCTATATGATTGCCCCGCTGTGGCCTGCATACGTAGCGTTTGAACTTCTGTCTGCCCGTTGAACATGGTCCAATATTGATGATCTGATTGCCGTGCTCTTCATTCAATTCTCCATGCTCCCGTGACTCGAGCCAGTGTTAAGATTGGATGCTCGAGAACATCTCCTCGAGTAGAGCCACCCCTATCACGTGATGCCTCCGTCCCGTTGCGTATACCATCTTCTCACTCACAAACAAATAACCGTATCCTTCCGACCGGCGCCTCCCGCCGATCGTGACACCGTGATGTAGCCAGTAGCCGGTTAGATCGTCTTCTGAGACTCGAATCGAGGCTCGGAGCTCGATCTCCTCAGCCAATCTCGTCGTCACGCCGTCTAGCGACCACCTGGCCGTCACTCCCCCTCCACCTGCATCGCGTAGAATCGTCCCATCGCCCTGACTCTCGATTTGTAGTCCTCCAAGAGACTTGGTGCTCGCAGATCATCTTCGCTGACTCAACTAGGCTCGTCGTAGCCCTTCCATTGTACGAGGTATCGCCTTGTGACTCGCCCCTGACGAGCGGCTAGGCCTTCTTCGTGATCCAGAATGGCCTCGATCTCGTAATCGCTGTCGTCTTCGTTCGGCTCGAATGAGTCTTCAGGCAAAGGGCCTCGTCGAAGTCGAGACAATCCTCACTAGCCACTTCGAGTTCACCTGTTGGCCGTCCACTATACTCCTTCCACAACTTCAGGTGAGAGACGTGCACCACGGGGAACATACGATAGCCGGTTCCTTCGATCTCGAGGCGTACCACGTGATCGGCGAGACGCTCCAGCACCCTGAAAGGGCCGTGCCACAGGTGGGCGAGCTTCTTGGCATATCCTGACCTCACTTGGTTCACATACACCCACACTCGAGCACCTTCGACGATCGCATCAGCATCCTCGCCTCTCGCTACTGGCTTGATCGCGCCGCTCCTCCATAGCCGCACGTAACAGTCGGTTGACATCTTCTCTGGCTCGCTGATACTGAGCTGAAAGACTTGATCTCCACTGTCGTGCATCTCGGCGTCCTCGTCCTTCTGCTGTAGGCAGAGACACTTCGATCGTCGTTCGCGGTTCCCACCCGTCAAGCAGATAAAACGGAGAATTGCCTCGTACCCGATCGTAAGCGGTGTTGAGAGCTAGGGTGACGCGTTCCGCATAATCATCCCAGTCTCGCTACTCGGGATCTTAGACGTACAGCTTGACAGCGTGTGTGATCGTCTGCACCATTCGCTCTGTCATGCCGTTCGAGTGCGGGCGGTAGGCCAGAGTCGCCTTGCTACGTGCCCCGATGCGTCGATTGAAGCACCGAAATACTTCTGACATAAACGCAGGTTCGCGATCGTGTCTGATGATCTCGCTCGCCCCGAATCGCCTATAGATAGCCTTCTCGTAGGATTCCGCGACTTCTTGGGCTTCTCTGCTGCGGTTGGCGCTGACGATCACGAAGCTTGTGTGCTGATCCACCCAGATCAGTAGCTCCGAATTCCCCCGATGTGATCTTGGCAGCGATGGTATGTGGTCCATGCCGATCACCTGGAATGGTCTCGTCGCTACGATGTTGCCGGGGCTGGGGACCACGATTCGAGGTGCTCCTTTGCCTGATTGGCAGTCGAAACACGCGGCCACGTAGTCGCGAACGTCCTGGTACTGGCCCTTCCAGTATAACCATCTTCTCACCCGATCGTAGGTTCGACTCACCCCTTGGTGGCCGCCATTGACTCGTGTGATAATGATGGAGCACTTCCTTCACCAGCGTCGTCAGAAGAACTAGTCGAAGGCTGCTTTCTCGACCGATCACCTCTCGCGACTTCCGGCTCCCCACGTAGTACAGCAGATCGTCGACGACCTCGTAATGATCGGCCATCTTCGACGCCTTCTTTGCCCTATTACCGGGTAAGTCTGTGCCTTCGCCCGTGATCCACTTCTTCGGATCCCTGACCTACCTCTCCTCGTCTTGTGCCGTTCGGATTCTCTCTGCACGGAGCCGCTCAACGATCGTTGCTTGATCTTCTGCGTCGACGTCATGTTGGTTTGCACCCGCAGCCGCAGTCTGCTCTCTCGGGGGTGACTCCGTGTCGCGCGGTGACTCTCGGTCTGGGAGTGTTCCCTGGCGAGATATGTCATCGCCGGTGTGTTGTAGAGTCGTACCAGCCCCGTCTGCGCTTCCCGCTATGGCTGTCTTTCCATCTCCCGGCCTCGCGGGCGTCGCGTCTTCTTCGTGACACTCTTTGTTCTCGAAGATCGTCTCCATCCTTCCGCCCCGAGCATTGCGCACATCGTGGTTAGAGACACTAGTGTTGCTTGGCGATGTTGGTGCCAGTTGCAGTTCGGGCACTTCCCCGCTCCCATGGCGTCCCTCCCGCGGCACATCGTCGCCCAGGCTGGCTCTTCCATGTCCGTTTGCCGGAATTACTCCCCGAGAACAGCTTGATGCATTCGCTGAAATCCTTATTCCTCGGAAGATCTCCAAGATCCCTCAGCGACCACCTCCTCTTGCAGTAGAGATGCTCGACCCAGGGTACAAAGGTTATGTGATGACCTTCGATGGAGCTGCCAAGTTAAAGTCCAAGGTTGGACCAGCCAGATTCGTGATTTGGCAAGTACCTGAATGGGAGGTCATCATTGCACACGGCGAATTCCTTGAGTATGTGACGGTGAATGAAGCCGAATATCAGGGTATGCTACTCGGAATGAAGCAAGCTTTGGCGTTCGAAATCTCAGATCTCATTGTAATCGGAGACTCGAGGATCGCGATTCAACAAGCCCAAGAAGTGATAGCTTGTTCTCAGCCTCATCTCCAACTCCTCTTGAAAAAATTCAAGGATCTCGCTTCCAAGTTCCGAAACGTCCAGCGTTTCCACGTGAAACGCGAGTTCAATGCGTCCGCGGATTACCTGACAGTGAAAACGTTGAGGTTAAATCACAGTGCCACCCTCACAGATTCCACAGAGATTGACCAACTCAAGCATCTGAACAAGCTTCCTGAGAGAATCGGTCAAAGACCTCCTGTTTCTCAAGGCACCTCCAAGGTGTTCATGGTTCAAACTCGAAGTTCCACAAGTCGGCCTCCGATTTCCTCACCAGATGTCGAACCACCTCCTAGTTCTGTCGGGGGGCATACAAGCGCGTCAGAATATCGAATCTCTTCATCGGAGAATCCTGAAAACGGGAATTTTCGCGCGAATACCTCTACGACAGACCTGGAGACGGCTCGAGCCGTGAGGTGGAGACGCATTAATCGGAACCAGGACGCAGATCCCTGGATGAAGTCGCTCAAGAACTACCTTCGAGGCGATCTCTCCGAGATCTCGCAGGCAGAAGCCAGGAACTTTGCCAAAATCTCCGAACGATATGTTCTAGATGAGGAAGAAACGCTATTCTACGTACCTCCAGTCTCCAAGAGACGACCCACTGGTAGGACTCCAGAAACCCGAGTTGTGGTTCCGCACTCGATGCGAGATGACGTTCTACACGAGAGTCACTCGGATTTCCAAGGTGGACATCAAGGCGTCGGGAGGACATATGAGGAAGTTTCAAGGAAGTTCCACTGGATCGGTATGTTCAAGGATGTTGAAGGTTTTGTTCGAAGATGCGTCGACTGTGAGAGTGGCAAAGGAAGACCCCAAAATCCGGGGGAATCCCCAGGCAACATCATGCCGGAGTATCCATTCCACGTAGTATCCATGGATTTTGTCAAGCCTTTACCAGTTACTGACCGAGGAAACACGGCACTGCTGCTCTTCCAAGACATGCTCTCGGGTTTCGCAATGTGCAAGCCTATGGCCGAGACGACAGGTCAGGATGTGGCTGAGGCTGACGAAGAAGTGGTTTTCCGACGATTTGGTGCAAGCTCTGTGATCCGGCATGACCAAGAACCATCTTTCATGTCTGAAGTCTTTCGACCTTTTCGGCATCTGATCGGCAGCAAACAAAGAGCTACTCTGGCGTACAGACCCCAAGCAAATGGGCAACAAGAACGATCAGTTCAAACTGTCGTAAGATCCACCAAAGCTTACGTCGAAGATCCGGCAAGGTGACTGGGATGAGATTTGTGAAAGGCTCATGTTCGCACTCAACACGTCTTACGACTACACCCGCCAGGAAACTCCATTTTTCTTGGTGCATGGGTGGGACGCCCAATCGACCATGGCTGCCATGTTGGGTCCAGCATCCACACGTAGGGATCACATCAATCCATACCGTTGGAGAATCCAAGTTCAGCGTCAAGCCGAATTTGTCCGGGCCTGGGCTCGAGATCTGCAGATGAAAGCTAAAGAAGCTCGAGCAGAGGTCCGAAATCTCCAGGTGCGGAATCTGCCAGACACGGTCCCTAGAAGTTTTCAAGTTGGGGATGCGGTATGGGTGTATATACCCCGAGTTCGACCAGGTCTCACATAAAAACTCGAACATTTGTGGCACGGGCCTTTCAGAATTGTGGAAAAGGATTCCGATAACGAGTTTCGGTACAAGCTCAAGGTGGATGGAGTTGAATATCGGTTTTTCCCATGGGTTCACGTCAGTCGGCTGAAAGCCCGCATTCATATCCCTGAAAGACCCCCACTCCGACTCCTTGAGGTTGGTGAAGACGATGAGTTCGATGCAGCACTCTTACCCGAGGACAGTTGGGAGCCTCATGAGTCTGCCGGGGAACTCGAGGTTGAGAAGATTCTGGATGTGAGGTGGGTGAAAAGAACCCAAACGTCAAAGAGGACCAAAGAATACTTGGTGAAATGGCTTGGTTACGAAGAGCCCTCTTGGATTCCACTGTCAGACTTGAATTGTGCTGACTTGCTCTGCAAGTTTGACCAAGGGGCTAAGTCCAAAGCACGATTTGAGGCAATGCAGTCAGCTGAAGCCTCTACCGACAGTGAACTGGATGGAAATGGCTGGTTTTTTCATCTTCGGTAGTGTATGTGTGCCCAAGATGACGTGTCCAACGTTTTGTTGTGAAGTGCACGAGTGATTGGTACATATTCGATGACGATCGAGTGACGATTTGACCTGTGTGAGACTTCCCCAGAGCGTTTCACGCTTGTATCGGTGTAAAGGATCAGCGTCTGGGGGCGCTGAGCCATATTGACAAGTAAATGGAAGGTGTATTTGTGTATTCGATGCATCATGCATATGTGTACAAGTTCATATGAACGGTCCGGGGGCGAACCCCGACCGTCTGCATCAAGGTGAGCGATATTTTGACCGGCTTCCCACACATCAGCATATCCCTTGAATTCCATGCAGTCGGAATAGTGAAGTTCAGAGTTTCTGCTGTTTTGACTCACTTTATCATCCACTCGGCTTGATTGAAGGTCATTCGGAGGAGGCTCAAAGCTGTTGGGGACTTGATGGTAACTTCACACGTCGAATTCGTGGAGTCTGTGAGAAAACCCGACATCGCCTCAAACCGAGTCATCAAGTTCATGGAGTCACCCTGAATCTCGGAGCTTCATGCTTGGGACGGTGACATTAGTCGATTTCGTCAAGGTCGGATGGAGATCACAGGTTTGTCATAGTTCGATTGAAATCCGGTGACTTCCGTCGTGGCAGATATGGCAAAGTGATATTTTCCTCATCCGAAGTATTACCACGGTATTACCCCCTCCAGACCCTCACAGCAGGATATTACTCCGGTTTGTATCGCGGAACGCGGGGTTTGATCATCCGGATGGGTCAAACCTGATTTCATGTCGAGATTTGGCTGGAGCTGCTGCACGTGTTTGGAGGACTCGAAGTCGGCACCAAGATGATCCAGTGAAGAACCGACTGCTCCAAACGACTCAGTGCGATGGGTTTGACATGTGTATCATGTTGATTCGAGTGCGCGAGGTCGCGTTGTCATCGCGTGTTGTCGACCCAAGTGATCTGAAGCCAGACATGGTGACGACTGTCGTTCTTGACCCGGACTTCAGCGTTATTCGTTTGTCCAGGTCAGGGGGCGGTTGTGATGAAGTGGCTGCAGCTTCTGGCCAAATCTTCCGGCGTGGAGGTCGGAGAGAGCTGATCGAGAAAGGCATAAGTCGAAGACCATGGGGATGTTCGGGTTTCGTACCTCATAAGTACCTCCGGTGGTATTATTTGGTAACTCATCATGTGAGTGTCTCCGACTGAATCCCCAAGTTTCAGCTCACGACGAGTCAAGATCTCAGGGTTTTCGTCGGGTGCAAGGTGTTGAAGTGTCAAGACCATGAAAGTTCATCAAGTCTGGAATTTCTCGGAACCTTGACCAAGTCTCACCGTTGTTGCTCAGAACTTCGGGTTGAGAACACAAGGTAGCAAGTAGTACTCCGGAGATTTTAGGTAGTCAGAGTGTATTGTATTGGGTCTTGGTGGTTTGGAGATCTCGAAGCTCCAACCACTTCGGGGTTTTCGGATTCCTAACTCAACTCGGGTTTCTCAGGATCCCCAACCCAACTCGGGTTTCTTAGGATCCCCGACTTAAGTCGGGCTCCTTAGGATCCGCGTGATTCCTGGTGGTCCTTTGATCTCCGATGTACAGCCTTCACGAAACTTCAAGATCCACGACCTTTCGACACGGAAACTCAAGGGTCACATACTCAAGGGACGTCAGTGGAAGAAACCTGAAGAGTCGCTCTATACATCATGTCTCAGAGGTAGGATATTAGGGGATTTGAATCAGACTTGGAAATTAGGAGGGGGAAACTCCTCCAATTATTAGGGATGGGAGGTCACCCAAGGGGTGCCTCATGGCTCCCCTTGGGGACCTTCAGGAGGCGCGACTTCTGCGCTCCCCGATTTCATCCAACTAATAGACTCCAACATTTACCTCGAACTACTCAAGTGGTTTCAACTTCTTCCGGCATCTCCATCACTTCGGCTATCTGACTGCGCTGACCCCCTGTGGAGTGGGTGAGCAGGAAGATCTCCAGGTCTTTCGGTGTGTTTGCGTGTGGGCGGTCTGAGTGACCCGAGCTACTTGGCGAAAAGAACCTCTTGATCAAGGTTGGGTGCTCGAGACCCTCTTTCCCTTTGATTCTTCATCAGGGATATCGGTAACTCCGATTCCTGGTGTTTTATATTCTTGCATATACTTTCCCCCCATTTCTGTGGTTGCGATTCTGGAGGTTTCCTTGTGGAATCCCTCTATTTTCATTACTTACAGTAAGGATCCGTGAAGGTTTGCCGCGTCTGAGCAGCTTCCTTCGGGTCCACCTCGGGTTCTCCGAAATCGGAGTTCCAAGAACCCTAACTTTCACCTTGTATCAGTATATCTAGTGAAAAGTGGGACTACGCCTTGGTGATCTACTACATTAAGTGACTGCTTACAAATCCTTGAATTCCCTCTAAGTGTTCCCCTGTAACACGCTTGCCACTCCCGGCGGAGGATTCAAACGATTCGAAAAGGATCGCAACGTGGAGTTTGTGGATCATGTAAGTGTTGTGAAAAGAGGTACATTGTAATGATCGAGTGTATCTGTACACCCCGAATTCTCTGATCCACTTTATCACACACGTGACCCGAGGGGGCGGGAGGGGCTCCAGTGGTTAAAAGCGCGGGCGCTTTCCACGAACTAACCTTCCGATTGAGGGTTCGATTCCCGTCGATGCCGAATTTTCCCATTGGGGGAATTGTGGAACCGGGGTCGGTCGTTTCGACCAATGATATCGCACGCACGTTTCCCTATGGAGAGTGCGTCTCGAAGCAGGATGTACTGATGTAAGATGTTTGAGGAAGAGATAACACTCACTTAGGATAGGTAGGATAACTCCTGAGTTAAAGGCGATGTAAATCGAAAGCCAACTGTAATACAGCGGTCCCCTTACAACCCACACACGTGGCCCGATGTACCCATATCAGGTCTTGGAATAATTATCTCGCGTGACTCTGACTCTCCCGTAGCTCGACCGCTTCTCGTGACTACTGCAACCGAGACGGTATGCCCTCCATGGCCAGCGCAGTATAGAATCTCCTGATGCTTGTTCAGCGTCTGCATTCCCCTGGCATCATCTTCCTCGACAGCGCCGCCGCGTCCGCGTTGTAGGGCCTTCCCTGTGATGAGGTCTGCTGCTCCGTTGTACTCGCGGGATACGTGCACGAGACTAACACTCTTGAACTGACCCAGCTTGACATGAGCTTCGACGTGAAGCACCTGGAGGCCTGGCGAATGACAGTCTATCTCACCGCGTAGATGCTGAATGACGATCCGAGAATCGCCGCAGAGGATCACGTGCTCGACTCCATGCCTCAGCGCCAGCTCCATAGCAGTGATCGCGCCTTGATACTCGGCTTCGTTCACTGTACCATCTTCCCAGTACTTCGTCTCGGCTTCGATTACCTCCCAACCAGGTGCTCTCCACAAGATCGCGCCACAGCTCGCCCCAGCTCGTTTCGGCTTGGCCGAACCGTCAAAGGAGGCTACCCAGGCTTCCTGATCGGCTGTCAGCTGGGGAATCGGGAGTCGATACTGAGGATTGCCAGTCGCTTTCCTTGGTCGGATTGCCTCTAGCATCGCGTCCGTGTACTTGGCTGGACCCAGTGCGGCTACTAATGCCGCCAGAGCGTCTTCTCCTCGCGAAATCTCCTCGATCTCAAGGTGCCACGGGCTCGGCATCGCTGCCCACCGTTCCAATCGACCTTGCAGTCCCTTCGCCTTGAAGATCCAGCTCGTCGTCGAGTGTCGAGTCCAGACTCGCATGGATCGCCCCGAGAGGAGGTTCGCCGCCCCTGCCAAAGCCTGAAGCAGCGCAAGGATCTCCTTCTCTGCGTGGGAGAACTTCATCTCATGACTCTTGAGGACTCTGGTGAAGTATCGCACGGGTACGAGTTGCTCGTCGATCATCTGCGTCAGAGTACAAGCGATTGCCCAGTCGTTGGCGTACACTATCAAGATCGTCGGTCGAGTGCTATCAAAGTGCTTCAAGACTGGAGCTGCTGCGAGCCGGTGCTTGAGCTCATCAAAAGCTCTTCGTGCCGTCGTGGGATGACCCAGGTGTTGAGCTTCTTGAGCCAGATCGGCCGACGTGATCTCATACAGAGCGGCAGCATAGACTGCGAACTAATCTACGAACTGATGGTAGTAGTTCAACGAGCCCAGAAACGATTGGATCGCCTTCACCGTGGTCGGGAACGAGAGCTTCACAAGCTCCTCGAGGTTCTTCGGCTTGGCGCCGATCCCTTCGGCTGATACAGTGTGTCCAAGGTACTCGACTCGCCTCATTCCAAACTGACTCTTCGGTAAACTAATAGACAATCCCCATTCTTCGCATCAGTCTCTTGAGCTTCTCACACATCTCTTCCCATGTTGACCCGCCAAACAAAATATCGTCAATATACGATCTCCTCCCGATGGCTGGGCTCACCTCAGATCCTGCCGGCTCCCACTTGTCGAACAAGTCGATCTCCTCGTCCTCTCGTAGATGCTCAGGCGTCAGCTTTAGATACCGGTACAGCGTGTTGTCCAGCAGTCTCTGGTAGATCTGTGGAGCGTTCTTAAGCCCGAAGGGCATCCTCAGCCACTCGAACAGCCCGAACGGCTTGATGAACGCTGAGATCGCACGTGCTCTCGCTGTCATCTTGACAACCCAGAACCCGCTCGCCATGTCGAGTGAGCAAAGCCACTGCAGTGAACCGAGATCCTCGAGTAGATCTTGCACCACAGGCATCGGATAGATCATCAGCCTTGTTAGTGAGTTCACCACTCGATAGTCGATACAGAGGCGGATGTCCACGCCGTTCTTCTTGATCACGATCACGATCGGGGAAGCCCATGGTGACTGAGACGGCTGGATGAACTGAGACTGTAGCAATCCTTTCAGGAGCTTGTAGAGTTGCTCACTGAACTGTGGAGGCACCTTCCTACACGTCTGTGCGATCGGTTTGGCATCACCCACATCAGTGTCGCAGACAACTCCTTTGGCTGCTGGCGGCCGGGCATTACCCTTCCCCATCAGGAACGCTCTCCTCTTCTAGACGATGTCTCTGACTCGCTCGATCATCTCGGGTGGCAGGTTC
>KE464722.1:0-11611 GCA_000387445.2 Pythium aphanidermatum DAOM BR444 | reverse complement strand
GGACGATGCAAAAGGATACAGCGTAGCGATGCAGAGCACTGCCCAGTCGCGTCCAGTACAGCACACACCGTGCGGCATGGGAGGAAGCAGCAGGAGCTCGCTGCTCTGAACAGTACAGATTGTCTCCTGTTGTCGCGTGTTGCGTAATGGTCGGGTGGCATTTGTTGAGCTCCATCCGGTGCCCCCGGTGGTGCAATACTCGCACGTGTGCCACATGGACTCATGATACACACTGACGTACCTACCTCGCACTTATCCCTCTCAGGTACGAATCCGACGGAGTGTTGCTCATCGCACTTACTACTAAGTGCGTTAGTCTTGTGTTGGAGATGGCTACAGTACGTCACGGGATGTGGTGCTGTCAGCAGTGCGCAGCCCCATCATCATGGCGACCGACGCGGATCTCGTGGCGCTGGCAACCGAATGCCATGGCCGTGTACTGAGCATCCAGTCGCACGTGGTGCAAGGCTATGTGGGCAATAAGAGTGCAGTGTTCCCTCTCCAGCAGTTGGGGATGGAAGTTGACATTATTAACAGTGTGCACTTCTCCAATCACACGGGGTACCCGAGCTTTGGCGGTAAACACCTCCGACTCACGGGTGACGACGTGCTCGATCTACTGGACGGATTGCAGGAGAACGATCTGCTTAAGGACAAGTACACGCACTTGCTCACGGGCTACATCGGCTCCCCAGCACTGCTGCAAGCCATCATGAAGGTACACGAGCGATTGAGCGCTGCTCAGTCCACCCGTAAGGTGCTGTACGTGTGTGACCCCGTGCTCGGCGACAACGGGCGTCTCTACGTCGCCCAAGAGCTTGGTATGTATCTATGGCATTTTGGTTCGACAGCTCAGTGACTGAGTAAGGTGGATTTGTGGGACAACAGTGGATCTTTACCGCGACAGTGTCGTTCCGATCGCAGACGTATTGACCCCGAACCAGTTCGAGTGTGAGCTGCTCACTCAGACAAAGATCGAGACGGTTGCGGATGCACTGGATGCATGTAAGAAGCTACACGCGCGTGGTCCGTCGGTTGTCGTCATTAGCAGCTTCCAGGAAAAACTCGATGACGGCAGTGTCAACCCAACCGAGCTGGTAGTCATTGGCAGCAAGGCGACCCATGGAACCAACGGCGAAGAAGCTACAACCTATGAGCAGTACGAGATCCGCGTGCCAATGATCGATAGTTATTACACGGGCACGGGCGATCTCTTCGCGGCTCTGCTGTTGGCTTGGCTCGAAAAGCTGCCGAACGACTTCCAGACTGTGCTCGAGAATGTCTTGTCAACTATCCAGAGCGTGCTTAAAATCACGCTACGCTTGGGTGGGCGCAACTGCGAACTCAAGCTGATTCAGAGCCGCCATGTCATTGCGAACCCAGTGAAACTCGTCACGGCAAAGCCACTCCTCGCGTAACTGACCGTAAATGGGCCCTAGACAACTAGAACGATTGCATTCGATAGACGATATACTTGCGTTCTAATAGATGGTGTAGACGCTCATGGAGAAGGTAACGAAAGGCAGTAACCAAGGAGAGGGAAAACACTGCGGTGTTACGACTGGCTTGCCACACGGGCGACGATGGAGACGTGGAGCTTGTCCAGCGCCTTCGCCCATCGATCAATGGCTTCAAAAGTCTTCTGCGACTCACGCAATCTACAAACAGACACGATTAGATATCCGTGCCCCTCGAAGAAGGATATCTGAATGAGATCATACCTCGCCTTGTCCTGCATCACCAAAAGCCCCTTTGTCTGGTCGATCTTTGCAGTCAGTTCGCCCTGCTGGATCAGGTACACCGCGATCTCCTCCGCCTCATTTACCGAAATGTTGACAGCCTTGGCAACGCTGGCCATCTGCATCACGCGGTACGGACGGACGTAGCTCTTCATAACCTGACAGCGAATGTTTCGCAACAGCGGGTTCAAATACTTCATCATGATCGGGTCGCTCAGTAGCTTGTACTTGGGGTTCTTGAGAATTTTCTCAAACTGCATGATGTCGTTCGATTCGTATGCCCCACGCAGCAATAGCATAGCTCCAATCTCCTCCACGTCTTGATATACTTTGGCCTCGCGTGAGTCGAAGGGATTGATATCCGAGCTGGCCAACATGTTAGCAAGCACAACATACTTCAGACACTGAGTTGCCCGCGACTGGCCCGCTTCTTGGTAGTTTCGGAAGCTCTCGAAAAACTCATTGTACGCCAGCATCCATTCACGCTCTTCCAAGTACATCTTCCCGCCTTCCTCACGAATCACGCTAAGATCCCAGTCAGTTTAGAGATACCAAGCAGAGAGATCGGTATCGCAAGCACTCACCCCATGATACGCGGGTCTGCAACGGCGGCATCCAGATCAAGCGTCTTTGGGTAGATTTCTCGCAGCTTTTGGCTGTTCTTCGTGGCACCACACAGCTAATACACACATCGAATATCTCAGTCATTGTGTGGAGAACTTTAGGAGAGAGTTGTCTTACTTGAATGTCAAGCGCGTAGACATCAAGCTGCATGGTCGCCTTAGACTGATCAGGAAGTCCCTCGGGCGTCTTGCAGAACTCGTACAGCTCGTCGAGTAGGCGTTGAAGCTGGGTAAATTGCTCCATATCCAGATACAAGCGACCAAGCTTGACGTTCATGCTAAACCAGAGCCGCTCGTTGTTGAGGTCCTTGAGTCGGTCCAACGTCACCTCATACACCTGCCAGGATGGTCAGTATCTATCCACCGACTCCATGCAAGCACTTGGTGCCTCACCTTCGTGACATAGGTGGCGCTATCGGTACCTGTGGCCGCCGATACAATGTCCAAAATGGACGAGATCGACTCGGTCGATTCATTGCGAGTGACGTAGGGCAAGAACGTGAGCATCTTCTCGTAGTTCTTGAGCATTGCATCCCATTTCTTGCTGCTCACAGACAGCTTGACGATGTTTTCATATGCCTGGAAGCTCCACTTGGAGTTCTCTGGCTCAGCCACTTGCTTCTCTAGTTCAACGACGCGCTCGAAATACTGCAAAGCGCTCGCGAGGTCCCCACGCTGGCGAAAGTCTTCGGCCTCGTAGAACGTGTTCTCGAGCTCGATCTGCGCCTCCTTGGCAGCGTTGCGCTCTTCGTTGGCCTCCTCGTCTGAGCCTCCGCCCTGATCATCGCTGCCGTACTGCTCGTCGCTGTCGTACTCGTACTCGTACTCCTCCGAATCCGACATCTTGAGCCGCTTGGATCGCCCTCTATGTCACTGTGAAGCAGCTCAGCTTCATGTGGGTGCACTCGTGTACACCATTGCTACGTAAATATAGGCATGATATCCTTAAATAGTGTTGTGCAACCGAATTTTTCCAACTTGTGGTATTTATATCCCGTTTAGAGTGACCGGATTGGCTAATAATATCGTCATACGAGACTTGTCTGAACATCATAATACTACGGCTCAGTCAGACAGACAAGAAGCAGTCGAGATGCTCGCGGAACTCAAGGCCAAGTCGGCGCAGACGGCGGCACTGGCGAAGGAGAAGGCAGCGCAACTTAATGTGCCGGCATCTCTCAAGGATGTGACACAGAAAGGCTCGCAGGTGTTGCAGTCGGGCTCACAAGCGCTGCAGGCTCAGGCCAAGTCGGCGGCAAAGACGCTCAATATCCCGACAGTCATTCCCGTGCGCTCCAACAGCGCCACAAGTACGGCGGCGTCAGACACGGACCTCGAAAGCGACGCCAAAGCAACGACGCCCAAAAACCAGGAAGAAGAAGGACTCTTGGATGATTTTGCCGATCAGTGCAAGCTCACGAAGCGCCAGCGTCTGTATGGAGCATTGGGATGTTACGTGTTTGGTGCGCTCTGTGGCTTCCTCTCGACGCTCATGATGTGGGGCGGTCCAAAGCACGTCAAGCAATTCGGGTTCTTCTACACGGTTGGAAACCTGTCTAGTATTGGCAGCTCGCTCTTCCTAGTCGGTCCGAAGAGGCAGCTGAAGGTTATGTGCATGCCCGTGCGTCGAGTGGCATGCTGCATCTGGATCGGCGCCATGGTGCTCACGTTGATCATTGCCTTCGGCTTCCCCAAAGCCGGGCCTCTTGTGATGCTGCTCGTGATTATCCAATATTGTGCTATGCTCTGGTATGGCGCGTCGTTCATCCCATACGGACGCACCATCCTCAAGAAATGCATAGGAAAGGTGGTAGGCCAGGTCAACTCGGCCGTTTGAGCCGCGTAGTTTCCTATTATCATATCCTAACATGAGTATGTTCCCATTACTTTATTGTGTGCGCTCTTCAAGCCACTGCACAAAGTCATTCACGACTGCGTTGCGAATATGTGGCGGCTCATTGCTCAGATCGTGAGCGCCGTCAGGATACGCACGGAACGTCTTGTCTTTGCTCGCTGTCTTGCCATGGAACTCTTCCGAACCAGAGATGTGACACACGAAGTCGGCAGTACCGTGTTGAAGCAAGTACGGATGGTCAATCAGGTGCAATTTGTCTTGGACGAACTGCAATGCGTCCAAAATGGCCAACCCCGTGCCAATACGAAGTTTGCCATTGTAGAACATTGGATCAGCGCGCTTCATTGCATCCACCATAGCAGCAACTTCTGGTGATGAGTTCTTGCCACGGTTGCCGGGGGCGATTGGGAGCTTTGGTGCAACGGCTCGAAGAAGCTTGCCTGTCATCTCAAGCGCAGGCGATGGTCGGGTCTTTTGGTGAATTTGAATAGCTGGGCACAAGATCACCGCACCATCCACGAGATGTTTATCTACCTTGAGAAGAAGGTAGACGATCATCAGACCGCCAAGAGATCTACGTGCAATCAGAGATGTTAGTGGAGTGCACAGGCGAGTATGGAATCACTCGACACGTACCCGCCATGCACGAAGACCTTGCGTCCCTTGTACTTCTCCCTCGTCAACTTAATGAGCTCAATCGCATCGTCAACCAGGTGCTCCATGCTCTCAAAGTACCCGTGACGACCATCACTGCGTCCAAAACCTTCGTGGTCGATTCCAGCAATGATGAAGCCCTTGCTGAGCAGCTCCACCATGAACGTGTTATTGCGCGCACTATGAGAGTTCAGACCATGCAGAACAACGACGACGCCCTTGGCATTTGCTCCGCTTGTATCTTTTCCGAGATGCTTCGGGTGCCAGAAGCGGTAGAATATACGAACGCTTTGCTGCTTAGGGCGTGGTCGATGGAGATACCCTGTTTCTTCCTTGCCCCCTGCTACGTGCTCTTCAAGGAACTGCTTCTCGACATCACGCAGTGGGAACGATGCGCGCGGGTTATGGCGGTCTACACCAGGGCCGAAGAGCACTACGACGAACGCGGCGGCCGTGAGCACAATCGCCACGAGATACAGCAGCGTCCACATGATCGCTTGTGCTTCTCTCTTGGTCAAACTGAAGACGTCATCATGGGCTCCTCCTAACACCGATCGGAGATGCTCGTGTGGTCCACGCTATAATGCAGAGTGATGGTCTAGTTCCCTCCAAAATCCGGCGGGTGCAGGTTGCCGCCCCGAACCACAAGGGAAACGTGGGGAAAATGGAGGAAACGAGTGGCACGTTCAGCGCTGCCGAGGCCGCGGTATATGACCGACAGATGCGCCTATGGGGCATGGAGGCGCAGAAGCGACTGCAGAACTCGCACGTGCTGGTGAGCGGACTCGCGGCGCTGGGCTCGGAGCTCGTGAAGAACCTCGTGCTCTCGGGGATGAACGTGACAGTACACGACACAACCCAAGTGACCGAGGAAGCTGTCGCGACGCAGTTCTTCTTTTCGTATGAAGATGTTGGTCAGAATGTGCGTGGGCCATGCGAAGGTGATGAGAGGGAAGATAACGAGAACTGATTGGTGGGGGGATGAAACTGATAGCGAGCAGAGGCATGTTTGACTCGAGTGCGCGATCTGAACCCGCTGGTGCGAGTGCAAAGCGAGACTCAGCCTCTACAGGAGCTCAGCGATGAGTTCATCAAGCAATTCACGGTAGTGTGTCTTGTCGGCGCGAGTCATGCACAGGAGGTGCGTTGAACGGGTCCTCGAAGAAGCGTATTTCGATTGTGCCGCTGACATATTGGGTTGCATCACAGCTTCGTTTCGACGAGATCTGTCGCTCGAACGGCATTGCATTCTTCACAGCCCGTACATTTGGCTTTGATGGAGTTATGTTCGCGGACTTGGGCAAGCACACCTACCGTCGGACGCCAGTTGGCGAAAATGCGCAACCAACAGACACCGTTTCAGTCGAGTTTCCATCGCTACAGGCTGCAGAGAGTGTCAAGTGGAGTTCACTGCAGAGCACGCGGAAGCGCGGTCCGCAGATTCCACGTGTTTTCATTAAGCATCAGTGTACGTCGCGTTGTGCGGAGATTGAGCGGTAGACATGGGGGTAACGCTGTGATCCGTCTAGTGCTTCAGGGGTTTCTAAACGCGAAAGGATTAGATGTCATTCCAGTCGGTGGTGTCGAGCATGTTGATGCATTCATGTTGTTTGCACGAACGCAACTAGAGCAGCACGGTCTGTCATCCGATTTTTTTTCGGACGAGGAACTTACGTCGCTAATTGCTGTCGCCGAGTTGATCTTGTCCCGGTGAGCGCGATTGTTGCTGGGATCATCGGGCAGGAGGTCATCAAGGCCGTCTCACAGAAAGATGAACCCATCTGCAACTACTTCTGCTTCGATGGTGAGACAGGAACCGTTCGACACATTGGTTAAGCGCAACAGCTACATAATTCAAATAAAGGTGACGCAGCCATGCTTAGCCGTAAGCGAATACCATTCAAAGCAAATGAGTGGATGGTAAGATCTTGAAAATTACTCTCATTTGTAGGTGCATGCATCACGAATCGCCGGTAAGTAGCTCAATTTAACCACATTGCACGACAAGGCAGCGCGTCCTTTCGTGATGCGAGAAGCAGTGGTCACATGATATTGGGGAACACAAGGCTACGGGACAATTCCAATCATGTCGACGGCGTTAAAAGCAGCACGGGCCAAGACGAAGGGTAAACGAATGCTACGCGATGCACTCGAAGCGTACGGTGAAGACGAGTACACTATCTCCGAATGGAATGCCTTGAAGAGGCAAGCTGAACGCGAGGGCACGTGGAGATGGAAGGAAAGCGATCCAAGCGCGACCGTAGCTGCAGTCAAGCACAGAGTCACTAAAGATTTGGATGAAGAAGATCTCAGCACAAGATTTATCACAAACATAGAAGCAGTCATGCACAATGAGCTACACGCTCAAAACAAGATTGACACGAACGAGTTTCACTTGGGACGAGAAGATCAGCAGTGCGCATGGCGTGAGCGTATTTGTGGTAAGACCTACAAGTGCTCAAATGATATTCCCCCTGAAAAGCGGAAGGCAGGTGGAACAAATCAGTCAGAACCTCGTCGCCTTTATTGTAAGTGGCATTCAGCGCGAGTGCATACATCACGAGCACCCCGTCGAAAGAAGTCGCGTGATTGAAATCCTCAATGAATACGGATTCTGCATGGTTTGCTTTGAAGAAACTGCCTTGAAGGATAGAGGAACCCTACTCAGAGTTCCTCCCAGACTTCCTTCACAAAGATTCCTGGAGTTTGCGTGGTAGAACTCAAACGCGAGGTTCAGCGAGACATCCTCATGAAAGCGAAGAAGACGAAGTCTAAAGACGAGAATGAAGGACTATCACTTCGACTGAACTCAAACAGCCTGTGCACATGGGAGAAAGAGCATTCTGAGAGTGCTTACGTTTGGCGATGCCAAAATCGTGTGTTGATGCATCCTGTGCTGCGAGGAGCTTTCATCCCAATGTGTGGATATCACGCTCCACGGTGTATTCAAGAGTACGGTGGTGCTCGTGGACGGAAGTCTGTTCCTTGCCCTCCAATTGATCGCAGGAACCCATTCGGGATGTGCCGAAACCATGTTGAGGCTCACTTGAGCACTCTAACATTTGAAGCTCGCGGGAATTGCCGATTTGCAGACTCCGAGTTTGACGTACCTGGGATCATTGAATGCAGACGAGATCGACTTGCTCACCAGTTAAAGCGCCATCCGCTCGCCCCAAGATCGCCTCCGCCTGGAATCCATGTCCTTGTTTCTAGTGATGAGGATCGTTTTGTTCCTGTCAAGTCGGTGTATTCACCGACTTTCTTCGAAAAAGTTGCTTACGAGCTTGTATCCTTCGAAAGAACTTGTCGACGTACTTTGCGTGGCTTTGTGGACCCATTGGTATCACAAATTCTCAACCATCCCAACCTCATCTCAGCTACTGTGAAAGAGCTAATGTGGCGGATCAAATTTTTGCGACGCGCTGGGGTAGTAGCGATACGAATCCAATCTATTTTCCGAGGCAATCGAGCGCGACGGCGTGTTCGAGCGATGAAATGGGAGAGCGAAGCCCTCTGCCGCTTAGAGGCGTGTGTTAATATTCAACGGATTGCTCGAGGATACATTGGAAGACTACTATTTAAGCACCAGATCCTTGCGATACAAAGTGCTGTGCCCATCATCCAACGTATTGTACGCGGTGGACTTGCTCGGATATGGTGCCACAGACTTCGGGCAGCGATATGCATTCAACGAAACTTTCGAGCTTACAGGGAGCGATGTTTCGCGTGGGCGATGCGTGAGGAGATTTCTTACATGCGAGCATTACAGCAGCAGGCCGATGCAAACTACCAAGAAATGCTCATCAACCTCTATGCGTTTCGCCGACTACGGGCGCGTCGAGTGCTACGGTCTCACGTGTTGCGTTGGAGGCGTCGAAAACAGGAAGAGGAGAGGTGTGCTGCCGAGCGATTACAATCACTTTTGTCTGCAGTCATAATCCAACGAGCCTTCCGACGATATATCTACTACAAGCACGTCACCATGAGATACACTAGCGCACAGAAGATCCAGAAACGAGTCCGAGGATGGCTGACGAGGCATTTGTGGAAGGAGGATCCAGGTATATTATGGATCACTAGTTTTATCAGTACGCGTTCAGGCTTTGAGTATGGCAAGGCTGTCGTCCTTGCCCAACCGTCCCATTCCTACTCTTTCCCAAGTCGTCAAATTCGTATGCGCCATGGCGCACTTGCTATTCAGCGAGTGTATCGCGGTTTCCTGGGTAGGATCGAAGCCAACATGCGCTGGGTTGCAATGTTACGAAGATGGGAATGGCTCGGCTTGGAAGGCTCGACTCTATCAACTGACAGTATGAGACTTGGTCATGAACGCTACGGCTTTATGTTGCCTTCCAACAACTATCATCCCGATAAAAAGAGACACATGCTGCCAGTGAAACGTGGTATCAAACCAAACCGAGGGCATGCGTACAAATATCAAAACATACTGGAACTGATTCAAGATCGAGATGGAAAACGTGCATGGAGTTTGGCCAAAGAAGAAAAGTGGAAGGAAGAGCGAAATACTCCATCAAACGCACGTCCTGCCAAAACAAAGGGACCAAACACCCAGGACAAGCCAAGGGAATCTTTGCATCGTGTTGATAGGAATGGCGTTGGGATCGCACGTGTCGTTTTTCCAGTTGGGTGTGTGGTTTTCGTTGCCTCAACAAATCGACGAGAACGAGAACGCTTTCGAAGAGCTAATGTTGTGTCGGTACGGTGTAATGATCCGAAACGAGAGAACCAAGCCATTTTCGACGTGGAATATCTGGAGAGCTTCTGCTCTGAGCGTGGAGTTCGAATCTATCGAGAAAATGGTGTACCACGCGCGCGCATCCGTGCTATCACGGAAGAGTACCAGTTGAACAAGCCACATACCCGATCAGTAGGTGTTGTCATTCGTGAAGCGATCAGAGAGCTCAAGATTGATATTCAGCGCAGCCGAGAGAAACGACAGCGAAATCTGACTGTGAACGAAGAACCTGCTAGTACTATCATGGAAAGCGTTGACCAAATCGTGGATCGCCTTCGAGACGAAGACCCACACACTGACTTACTGATCGATCACCGCGATTTTGTCAATTTTGTATTCCAAAACTCGCAGATCCTCCGGACGAAGTGGTTGCAGGTAGTGGATCATTTGCGATATGGCACTAAGGAGCGTGGAATCGAGTCAAATGTGAATACTACTACATGCCAACCAGTTGACCAGCCCATTACACCAAGCCTTGCGGCTTTCTATCAGGAGTTTGGTTTTGATGTTCCCAACAGAGACGCCATACTTCCTATGCCTGAGCGTGCTAAGGAGGTTGAGAGTCGCATGGCATCTCTAGGATTTTTGCACGAGCCATGCGCAAATATTCGCGATGACACGCTTTCGATGGAGAAGGAAACACTCCGTCCTCAAAGTACTCCGTCATCTCGTCGGCGAAGCCAAGACTGGCGCCGGCAAGACTCAAATATTCAGTTTCGATCTGGAGACGACTCAACTATTTCTAATACGCAGTCTACGTCTGTTGCAATGCAGAGTCTTCATCAATTGATTTATAAGCTGAAGACGCTACCACGGGAGCGCCATCGCGAGAGAATCATTGAGGTCACGACAAGGCGTGCTCGATCGTTCATTTGTGGTTATCCAGCTTGTGGTCGGTGCTTCTCTTCACACGAAGCTGCGCGCTTACACCAAGAAGGGGTGCATTTGCACCAACGTCGACTCGCTACTGCAACACCATTTGTCGACCAGTATATGCATGCATTTTGGCCGCCTCAAAGTCCGTGGAATCAAGAACATCATCGTGCATTTGTTCCGTCGGTTGGGTACTTCAAATGTGAGCACCTTGTGTGCAATGAAACGCAGTTTCGAAGTCGCCGTGAGCTACTTAGACATATGATAAGAGTCCACAAGTATCAAGGAATCGAGAACCCAGAAGACGATACGAACGCCATGTCATTCGATCAACCACAAGTGCAGGAGACCAGCGTGGCTCCTACTTCCGTAGTTTGGTTGGGACCATACACCACATGTCAATCAAAACTACATGAACGCTTGGAGGGGTTTTCACAAGACTCAATGTGGCACGGCAGTGACGTTGTCGTATGCGAAGTACACCCAATCTCAAAATCCGATCCAGAGCGTTGTCGTGAGTGCTTCCTACGACATCGAAGAATCGTAATGCCATGCCGACTGTATCGCACCGTGGCTGTACCTGGAGTGCAGCAATCGCTCCAAGTAGACCAGACCATACCAACGGGCTATGTGATTTTTAGTACAGAGGACAAGGAATTTTGCCCTGTGGTACGTGAACAGGATCTTCTCGCATTGGATGAAGACGAAGCCCACAGGAAGATGCGAGTTAAACGCCTAGAAATGCGAATGAACCGAGTCGTCAATCCAGCAGGATCCTTTCAACGTACCTCACTCGTGTTTGTTCAAGTTATGATGCTTTGTCGTGACGCTGACGGTGTAAACTGGGCGATTGGGTATGTGTACAGGCCCGTTATTTGGAAAAGGGCGACAGCACAAGCAAAAGCGGGCTCGCACAATGACTACGAAGTGACGATCGATTCTTCACATGTAGTCGCCGTATGCCTCGAAGATATCCTCGCAGCTTGTGTCGTGCATCGTACCTCGCCCGCCCTCTTCCAGCGTGATCATATGCATAAGGACGAGTCCAAGGCACTCTGGCGACTATACGAACAAAGTGTGACAACCAGAACGAAGTCGAACCAAGTGGCTC
>KE464719.1:0-11763 GCA_000387445.2 Pythium aphanidermatum DAOM BR444 | reverse complement strand
TATCAGCAGCTATGATTGAGTTCCGCACGGATGGGGGCGAGAGAGGAGCCGCGTACGCACGAGCAGCGACGTTGACGCGGTTCTGTCTGACGTGCTGCGTTGGGTATAGTGGGGACGAGTGTCCTGTGTTTTGGAAGCGCGTGTTCTGCCCCCTCACGCGGCTCAGAGAGGACCCCGAGGCCTCAGATGAAGTGGTCTTCACGGTGAAGTACGACAAGTCCATTAGCGACGCGCACAGGTTCTTTTTTGAACAAGATAGTGTATTCCCGAGGGTTCGTCTTCTGGATGCTGAAGAGGAATTTTGTGAAGCTGGCTTTGGAGAACGCCGTGGCCCAGTTGATGGGTACATCACGACGAAGCTTCAACAAATTTTCGAACAACTCCGACCGTTCATGGTTGTAGGGCGACGGCAGCGCGTGATTCCAGTTCCTATGAAGGATGCCAATTTTATGCGAAAGGCCCTGAGGGATCGTGTTGTACTTGACGAAGCCGAGCCGATGTTTCGGAGGGAGATCTCTAACGCAACCTTACGAAAGCTCAGCTAACCCATGTTGCATTATGCCCAGAGACTCAATATGCTGGAGGGGACATCCCGATCATCGATTTTGTCCAGCTCGTTGGAGCGAGTTTGACGCACTTGGAACTGCAGTACAGCAGTTTTGTCGACACTATAGCGATGCAGACCCTTTTGACGTCGTGTTCGAGGCTCAAGACGTTACGCATTCGACATGATGGCGCAGTGTGGGCGCAACCAACACCGTCAGAATATATTCACCATCCTCGCTTGCAATTCGTGTGCCTCAAGACTGAGCGGATGGCAAAGTTTACTAAGGCTGCAATACACTCCACTCTTCGAGAGCTGCAAATGCTACGCGTATGTTCTGACACAAGTAAGTTTGATCTCAGCCGGGACGCTGTCATCTTTTTGTTATCGAACCATAAGTCTCTTCCTTATTTTCAATGGCAGTCGTTTTCCCAGCTTATCGTGCAAGACTATACCCACCGCCATAATCTCTTGCCTTACGAAGTAGGTCGAAGGCAGACTACCGAGAATCTCAAGCAGCTATCCAGCAGTGCATTTCTTACGACCCAATCCCGTTTTAGCCCTGCGTGCCGGCTCGCATTAATGAGTGTTGTGAGAAAAAAACGAGAGCAAGACACACAACCTGCCATCTGTAGACTGAGTGGTGATGTCATGAATCACATCTTCGACTTCGCTACAAGCTTGGGGTACCGAAGTATCTGGATTGGAGCCTGAAGAATGGTAGATCATCATGATCGATCTTCACGCAGGTCATCCTTCGTGGGATCTGGTGCAACGTGCTGATGTCACCGTCGATGTCTAGCTTTTTCCGAACCCTGCACATGACCCGTTCTCATACTTGAAGTAGACAACTTCGTACATGTATTGTGACAGGGATGAGGAGCTGCAGAGGCATCCAAGACCAGGGTCTGTTTTCATGCTGTCGGAGGCGCGATACAACGCGAAGTGTTGATCAGAGCTACTGGGGCAGCTGAAATGAAGCAAAACTGTATGTTCAAAGGTCATTGTCCAACAAAGAAGAATCGAATCCCACAAATATTGTGGCTGTCGTTCTGGCGCGCTCACACAATTGTGACGCGTTGATCTGTCCAAAGGCTGTGACGACTCATCCTGGAAATGGGTGTTGGCTGCTGCGCAGTGGGTTGCTGACCCTTGGCCTGTTCATATGCGACTGCACACCTTTTTCTGTAGGAGTGCTTGAAGCACCGTGATGCCATGTTAACCAGAGTACGGCGATCACTCGTAGCCATCGTTTGATAGCTACCCTTAGTGTGAGACGTGAAGGATACGATCTTTCGCGAAGAAGGCGCGTTCCCAACCTACTCAGCGTTTGTCGCATGCACCTGTTGAAGGAGGTCGTGTGCGCAACTAATATGTGTTAACCTGAAACGTGCTGTACAAGTACTGGCTGCCTGGAAGTTACATGTACATTGGTGACGTAAGACATCAATGAGCAGTGGTGCTTGTGTGGTATCTCTAGTGCTGGTAATCAAGCTCCACTCTGAACTTTGTACAGCGAATACGAGATAAAACAGCACAATCTCCGTCATGAATGAACAAGGCCTCGTGCGTGGTGCATTGAGAATCAAAGAGAGATAGTCGGGACAGTTCGCCACATTGGTCACAGGTTGCGGTGCCTGTCCCACAATCGATGAAGACAAGGAATGAGTGCTTCAACAATACTGTACACTTGGACAGACGCAACAGTTGTTTCCTCGATGAGTCTTTGCCCAAATGTGACATATCAGCTGCTGACTCCTGCCTTGATGGATGATGCCTGATTAATTGTGTGCGCAAGAAGACACGGAGCAGCGGTGGAGACGTATGCGTTCTTTGAGGGTTGGCACCAATCTCACCCAAACTCGACAAAGCTCATTCCGAAATTCGCTCGCTTTCAACAACTACAACAACGACAACAACAATGATCATCCCGCGCACTATCATC
Source organism: Pythium aphanidermatum DAOM BR444 (assembly GCA_000387445.2). NCBI lineage: Eukaryota > Oomycota > Peronosporomycetes > Pythiales > Pythiaceae > Pythium > Pythium aphanidermatum. The sequence continues at coordinate 9,274 of KE464719.1, read as the reverse complement.
GCTCTCGCGATCGCCGTCGCCGCCATCCCAGCCTCATCAGCACTCAAATCCCAACCCGAGATCAGAGCTGACACCAACCGAGATGGGGTCGTCGACGTTACTGACTCCACTGACGCTACCGACAAGAACTTTTGGACCCAGACGCGCGGCGCCATCTTTCTTCCAAGCATTGGAGACGCCATCGGACGATGCAAGGACGTTGATGCGCTTGGCAAACCTCTCACCAACTCTGAGCTCGCCGCGTGCCATGACGCTTCTGGAGACACCATCTTCTCGCCCGAGTACCTTGCTCCACTCCGAGCTCTACCTGTCAAAGATGTCTCCGACTCGGCTTACGCGCATGTTACCACGTACCCTGAAGACATCGCGTCCCACATCCGTGTCTTCTGGCAACCAGATGGAGCCAACTGGACGTACATCGACCCTGAGTTCCGCTTCAACGCCTCGCACATTCGTGCTGGTCTGAAGCTCGGACTCGACTCGCGTCGTCTCGTCACCGACTCGGACGAGTGGGATGGCTCCATCCGCGTGCGCTTCACGGTCTTCGATGGTGCCGCTTCGGCCTCTGACGAGGTCGCTATGAAGCTCGCGCCTGTGCTCTTCCACCACCACCTGCAGAGCGTCGACACCGTCATCACGCAGCTCTCCAACGACTCGCTGCCGTCCCAGCAGCGCTTCGTCTCGCAACTCGACGCTGCACGCACCAAGTCGGGCGTCAAGAATTTCATCACGCTACCAGACAACGACGTCTGGGTGCAAGACATCATGGAACCTGGATACAGCAGCATGCCTGGGCCAGACGGCAAGCCCATTTCACTGCGTGTCATCGTGCGCACGGCCCAGCGCGGCCGCCAGGCGGGTCGCCAGGTCTTCACCAAGCTGCGCGGAAAGGGTGTGGGTGCGTTCCAGCCGCTAGGCAAAGGAACCTTCGGCTTCCGCGAGATCAACTCGGGCGGTAACATCGAGACCATCCCGCCATACACCAGCAAGGTCACCGGTGAGAAGTACCCGATGGGTCGTATCATCACGGGTAAGCAGCATGACTTGCTGCCAGCGGAGAGCATGCTCAAGTTCTACAAGAGCCAGGAGCTTCAGAAGCCCCTGTTGCTTGAGACAGGTTGGCTGGTGATCGGACACGTGGACGAGTTTGTGTCGTTTTTGCCTGCGAACAACTCGCTCGGTTTCACGATCTCGATCGCTGATTCGATGTTGGCATACGACATTCTTCAGAAGGCTGCTGCTGCTGGGCATGGCAACAACCGCGCTTTCAGCATCGGTCCGAACCAGGATCCATTCGTGGCGATCCCTGGTCCTAACATCAACATCACCATCGCAGAAGTGCTCGCTCACAAGGAGACGTCGATTGACGTTCAGAAGTACGCAGCCAAGTACATTGAGCAAAACCTGCAAGTGCTTCTTGCGGAGACGGGACTCAAGGAGTCAGAAGTGATTCGAGTGCCGACACTATTCCACATTAGCGACATTCCGTTCCCAGATGGCTTCGCTCCATCAGATCCAGTGGGCTCGCCGCGCCACTACACCAAGGCCGAGGAAGGCGGAATGGTGCTTTTGTCCTTCTACCCGGCCGCCATCAACGGCATTGTGGTTGGCAAGTCGTACATCACCTCAAGCGCATATGGCCCAGTTATCAACGGAACCGATGTTTTCCAACAGGCCGTCGCGGATGCTTACAAGCGTGCGGGAATGGATGCTCATTTCATCGATGATTTCTACTCGCACCACGTTGGAGGCGGTGACGTGCACTGCGGCAGCAATACCCTTCGTGAGACGAATGTGAAGTGGTGGTAAGAGGTTGGTGCCTAGCGAACACCCACCTGCTCTACATCAAAGTAGAAGCGAACAATGAATGAAAACGATTTGCAGTTATGTTGTGCTAGATGACGCAACTGATCCCATACGCTCAATGCATGTCACTGTGGCATGACGTGTATCTCTTCCCAGCGTTTCGCTCCAGCGATGACAGTAGCAATGGTCGAACTGATAGGCATCCCTTCTTCAATATTGGTGGAACCAGTCATCCGCACTGTCACTCCACCGTCCTTGGTACCAACGAACTCGGTCCAAACAAACACCTTGACGGCCCACACGTCAGTATCGGATGGCTGGTAGGCCAACGTCACAAGAGTGAGAACGCCGCCGTTGGCTTTGGGTTCGCGGTAGCGCAAATACGTTGTGGTCACCGTGCGCTCATTTCTTGTCGTATCAACGAGGTTACGCTCAAAAGCATACGCGTCAGGGCCGAGTTCCTGGACAATATGAAGTTTCACTTGCGAAGGATCACGATACGTCTTCATATTGCGCTCGTTCTCCCACATTCTGTTCATCAAATCGTCGCTTTTGAGACCCACGAAGGTCTTCTCAAAGAACAGGAAGAGTTCTTGGCCATTGGTATAAAATCGTGTTGTCCAGCCGTCAAGAGGTGTCACGTCGGCCTCAAGTGCTGCGTAGTTCTCTTCTGATGTCGCCTGGATGCACTCATTAGCACGTCGTGCTGTTTGAAGTTTGAGCTTCGTGAAAGTATCAGCTGAAAACGGGTGTGAAGTTGCAATGTTGGATGCCATGGGAGTGTTATCCTCGTGGGTGTTGATGCAATGTGAGCTGGTGAAGCAAATCTCCGAAATGAGAGACTTGGGGGCAGCTATGTAAGATACTGCAGTACAAACCCAGAGTCTCGCGAAGTGGACCGCGACATCATTGCAATTTGAGGACCTCTGCTGTGCAGCACCAGAGCATCCGAACCCGTCTGAATTAAAACCAGTCATTTCACTGAAGTGGACCGCAACATCAGTCCAGACTCTGGAGTCCAGACGCATGTGAAGTGGACCGCAACATCAGTGAAATGACTGGTTATAATTCAGACGGATTCGGTATCTGACGTAAACTGTCAACAGTTGAATCAACTTACATGTGCACGGGACTTGAGGGAATGATCAAGAGACAGATCAAGAGACAGAGTGAGGTACAATTCACGGCATTGACGAAGTCGTAGCTTGCTGATAATGCATGACGAAATAACGGTACATACGACGAGTCTGACACGAAGTTGCGTATTTGCTGCACAGCAGATTCTGTCGATAGTGAAGGGTGCCTCTCTCAGCTGATGAGCGCTAGTGGACCACGAACTCCGTAGGGGAGAGTCCAATAGAACACTGGTGGCGTGACGACGCTCTCTCTCAAACAGGCACTTCACTCATCTGTACAAGAATTTGGGGCACTCATACAGCATCCAGGTGCTGGTGCATTAGCCGACGAGTGACAAGTTCAATTGGGTATAGTATAGAATGCCGCATATTCCACGGATCGAACAACATTCGAATAAATTACGTTTCTCAAAATACGCTACGAAGGACATTCGAAAAAAATAACAAAATACATTAAAACGGTGCATTATGCTATCAAAGTTGTTTACAAGACAACCTTGTTTTGTAGAACATTTATGCTGGGACCATTGCGACATGAGGCTGAGGTACTGGAACGATGATTTCAAGCACTTGGCGCCTTGATGTTCATCTCCTCCCAGAGTTGCAGGCCACCGATAAGTGAAGCACCAACAGAGGCAGCCGTAGCGGGCCCTTCAAGGTTGATGGTTCCAGTCATGCGGACGAAGGTGCCGCTCTCCTTGGTGCTGATGAAATCAGTCCACAAAAAGAGCTTGATGGCCCACACAGTCTCGTCAGATGGATGGTCTGGTCGACTCAGGGTCACTGTTGCGATGGCGTTGCCGCGCTGCGTTGGCTGGCGGAAGCGTAGATACGTCGTCGTTACCGTGCGACCGTGTGTAGTTTCGTCAGTGAGATCACGTTGGAGAACATACGCATCGGGGCCGAGTTCTTGAGCAATACGCAGCGTCTGGTGCGCGACGTGGGTGGCGTCACGGTGGCTCTTCATGCTACGCTCGTTTTCCCACATCGTTTTCACGAGATCCTCGGTCCTGTTACCTGCGATCGTCTTTTCGAACGTGAGCAAGAGCTCATTGTCTCCTCTCACGTGGAGTCGCACACTCCACCCATTAGCGTGAGGGGCATCCGTCATTTCAACGCGCGTGAGCTCGGCATCGTTGTCAGCACCCTCATTCTGGATAAATTCGTTCGCGCGACGTTCTGTATCGAGCTTGATGTTCTCGAAGGCGTCTGCACTGAGCAATGGAGCAGTCTCGGCGTTGATTGACATGACTGGTTGGTGGTGTGTGCTTCTACCTGGAGATTGCGAAATGTTCTGGTAGATGGGAACACACTACTACTAATTTCCTCTTCAGCTCAAATACGCGAGAGGGGTGAATGGGCCACGACATCAAGCGAAGTGGATCCGAGCCTCTGCCCCCCACGGCTTCTGCGTGTGCAGCACATGAAACCAGTGGACAAGGCACGCCACCGTGGCTTTGGGATGGATGACCAAAAATATCTCCTTTGCTTGCTGAAAGACATGAGCATCAGCCAATCGACGTACGATTCCTAAAGCGGTAAGCCTACACTCTTTCGTCCAGAGACGATGGGCAAAGCTACTCAAAGGATGACCGTCATGCTTCGTCGTCTCTTCCCCGGGGAATCTCATACGTCAACGTCAACTAGGGTAACCTTCGTGTACAGTACTCCTAGTATTGTTATTGTACCACAACGGTACCGTGTCTCGGTGAAAGTACTCTAAGCTTACTACAGTTCGGTTGGGCAGGAAGGGAAAAAAGAGCTGGATTCTTCCTGCCAGAGTGTTGCGGTCGCTCACATGGCGACCACACCAGGAATACAGTGTACAAGAGTGGACGCAGTACGTGTACAGTGCAGTGTTGAACTGACAATGAGATGGTCAAGATCTGCCCTTGCACACAAGTTATATCCTTCAAGCAATGGACGATCCAGTCACATCATCAAGCGATGGGACGCGGGCCGCTTTGTTCCACTTCCAGTCTGGAAGCTCCAAAGCCCTGATATCAAATATATGATGCGAATCAAGATGCATCAGATGCATCACGAGAGTCTTGGGTCCAATGGTGAGCTAACTGACAATGTGTATGGTGTATGGATACACCAGCCGCACCACGAGGTCTTTTACTAAAAATTTTAGCCTTGTTGGGTCTGAGATGTCAGGAGATTATGTGGAGACCGAATTTTGGTGGAATGGAAAATCCCGACCCAGTGCACCACCACAACAACGCCAACGCCACCTGAACCCATTTGATTCTGGTACCTGTCAAAACGGATTGATAAATCAGGCGGATCATCTGCCCGCCTATCTCTCTCAGGTCGCTACCTCTATAATCGTATCGGTGGCGCACGAGGCATGGGCCACGATGCACATACTTTTGTGATTTTGCTTCACAAACCAACTCGCGCGTCTCAACCGAGCTGATCTTTGACGAAACTATGGTTCCCCTACCGATCGTGGGACCTCCATCTTCACGGGGTGACTTTCGATGCAAATACCAGTCAATGCCATGCTTGAAGCCACGTTTCATCAAGCAGGACGGTTCGCTTCATCGTCTTTGCCAGGAGCATCGCGAACAAGCAATTCGGTACCAGAGAAAGCTGAGCTATAGAAAACGATGTAGGCGCAACTCCTATGTAGATAACGACGCGCCAGAAATGGTTCGAAGGTCGTTCGAGCTCCTGGACACGTGGCGTCCGCCTACTGCTATCCATGTTGATCGAAGGCGACGACGGCGTGATCCAAGTTGGGAGCAGATGCTGTTCGAAGCTTTTGATGCGTCCGGGATTATGCTGACCACGAATCGGCGCGATCTTGGAGAACGAGGATGCATTGCACGACGATGTGCGAAGAGCACATTTCAGCGTCACTACTCTGGTCGTCGAGCCTACTTCTTCGAATCCTAGTCACGAGACAAGAAGTGGGGTCACAAATGCCACTGAAAGTTTCGTCGAGACTCGTTCAAACTATGAGGCCAAAGATGACGGTGCCAATATGAAAGAGCTGCCCGAACTCTCTGACCAGGAGCTGTGTGAGCTTATCGCGTTTGTAGTCGATGAAGAGCTCGAAAAGCAGAAGTAGCGATATTTTTCCGAGAAGAAGTTGAAACTCCTAATTCCATGGATGAAAGTTCTTCATCGTCGAGAGCACTTCTAGATCTCGCACGAGGTCGCACCCTTGCTTTCTTCAAACGAGCGAGCTTCTTCCTTAGTAGCACGGCATCTCTACGATGTTCTGTGCCACGAATTATGAGTAGCTAGCTCGAAGATGAGCACGGATATCGTCCGCGTTCACCGTGTAACGCACCGGAACAGGAAAGCTGGGGTATACGATTCGTTTCGGAATGATAATGGTTCGTTTCGCAAAACACTTGATCCCCATTAGATTCTGCCACTTGATTCTCGTTGCACCAAAGCGTGTGGATGTTGTTGGTTCGAACATGATGGTTCATCTAGTCCGTTTTGCGTCTGTGTTGCCTTGGAATCGAAACCTTGACAGAAATGGCTAGTTGAACACCCCATAGTGCAATTCGAAAAATGAGGCATCTACCAACTTTTTTAAAAGTTGGTTAAAACTGACTGTAGGGCGAAGTTTCGATGGGACCCAGTGTAAGATGAAGTGTTGAATTACATGGGTACATGCTGGGTGTGGACGCAATCAACGATACCCTAGGAGCTTGGAAATAGGAAGCATGCGACTCAGCTACACTCCAAGCAAACGCGTGATATTAACACCCTCAGAAAATCCTCGTCAACTTCACCACAAGTCTTCAACTTCTCGAAGGGGTTCCACTGGGACAATCCGCTTCTCAGAACGTTCGGAAGAGTTGGGTTCAAGTTGAATCACTCCTCCTAAAATCCACAAATCTGGATATTATCCGAAGCGTATCCAACAAGCTTAGTATCTAATTGAGTGCAAGAAGGAATGCGCAACGAGGGCTTGTCGGAGGCGAGAGCATGGGCAATCGCGACGATTACCGGGTCTGTGCTTCGCGGCCGCGTGGCGTTAGTGAGTACTGGCGAAGAAGCCGACGCTTTCGAAGTCGTCCACAGCTACAACTGGGTCCAGATTCAAATCCCCCAAAGGGCTCAGGCTCCATCCCCTCAGGATTCCCTCACACTGCAGTGGGTACGGAAAGCGCGGGAGGCCTGCGTCGTGTGGCATTTGTTGTCGTACTGCGACGGGTTTAGTGGCGAGAAGAATGGGGCGTTTTGGAAACGCGTCGTCGATGCGCTGTATGATATCCCGCCCTACACAGATCCGTCCTATTTTGCACGTGACCCCACAAGAAGCTTGGAGCAATTTGGTACCCGTCCTGTCCGGCATCCAGATGACGCCCACGGCTTTTTCGATATGCCTGGCGAGACTTTCCCTCGCTTCCGACTCTTCATTCCATTGACTCGTCCTAGACAGACCGATGAGACATTTTGGGTCGGGCGCATATAAGAAACGTTCTTTGGCGGGGACTCGGTCGAAGAAGACTTGGACATCGCGGGGGAGTCAGATATCCAACCTTTGGCGCTCGAGCTGCTGCCATTTGTTAATAGATCTCGGTATGCGGCGTCGACGATCGACGTCGGCGTCCGACTTGAAGAGGGGCATCGGCTTTCTCATGTGGCGTCCGAGCTCCAGAATTTGACGTACAGATCATCCGGTGCTGACAGTACGCAATTGCTCAAGCTCATGCACTTTCCAAGCTTGAATCTTCATTCGTTCGAGCTCGATCACCACAATAGCCGAAGTTGGACGGATCTCGTTGGCATCACAGTAATCATAAACACATGTGCAGTGCGCAATCCCCGAGTTAAGATTTTTGTCGACACGGATGTGTGCTACACTGTGTGGTGTCGGTTTATTCGAAGTGCTATACTCGACCCGTCAACACGTGGAAGACTTGAGATGCTGCATGTCGGCTTCCATGCAGATTGCCAATCTCATGTTGGCATCACTTTCTCGGCTCTTGCCACTGGAAAGTCAAATGGGTTCAAAACAATTGTTCTCACCGGCGAGCGTGGTGGAGATCGCAATATATTACCGACATTGAGCACAAATACGTGGGCATGGCTCTCAAGGCTTTATATCACCCATTGGCTACGAAGTCTTCGTGGAAGAATCTCACTTTATGCAATGTGAACATAGTTGAGCGTGATGCGAGAATGATGGTACGTTTCGAGCGCGCTCTCATGTCATTCTACGAAGCTCATTACGGTGATAAGGCCTCGAGGGGCATAAAGCTAGCCCTTGTGAAAGTAAAACCTGGTACGAAATGGTTCGAACGAATCGATTACATGTCACTCTCGTCAAACGGCGAGTACGTTGAAGAGACTTGGTTGACAACGGTTCGCGACGGTCTCATAAGCACAGTAAACGACTTACCGGCAGCGATATGCGTTATGATTCCTGGAAGAGGAGATGGATGGATCACCAGAGAATGCATTCAAGACCTTGAGGAGCAGCGTGAATTAAGCCCATCAATTACCAGACTTCGAATAGGCTACAGTTGTTTCTTCACCCATTATTCGTTGTGGAATCTCTTCAAACTGTTTGACACCTTGGAAGTTCTCGACATTCGTCGATATTGTGATGTCGACAGCGAGTTGCTGAAAAGAATCTTGAAGGTGTGTCCGCGCTTTAAAAATTGTTGATCAAGCATAATGGTCTGCTGTTCCATGCCTGGAGAACAGCTTCCTCCATCACGTGAGGGTAGACGCTCTTAGAATTGAAGGAGAGTTTGAAGACAGGAAAGAGGGTTCGCGGCAAGCACGAAAGTTCTACGCACCGTCACGGAGTGCGTGGAATTCGTGCCTCGTCAACCTCAATCAGCTGTGCGTGGACACTTTCGGAGAACTGCATGATTCCATTCCAACTCTGAGAAGTTTTATTCATGGTGCAGGATCTAGCATTCGGAAAATAATATGGAACAGTGAAGCCGGCTCGAACTCTTTGCCGTATGAGCGAGGCATCCAACACACACGTACCACGCTCGGAATTTCAGAGCGCTCGAAGATGTTCAAATTACGGTATGACGCTCGAGTAGCATCTCTCAGCGTTCTTCAGACCCGCGGACTCGTCACGATCGACTCCCTCGTCCTCTCTTCGATTTTTTCTTATGCAGGTACGCCCATGGTGGGCCGTATCTGGGTCAATGGCGGGTATGTGAATCTAGAAGACAATTGAACCTCGTCTTGTCGAAAGGCTCCTGTTTCATAAGCTATAATATTCGAGACGAACATTGTCTTCCTCAAAGTGCGGCTTAAATATGAGCATGGGAGCACCGTTTTCGTGGCGCATGACTTGTTTCAGAGATATGAACGTGTCCTCGCCGTCACCTAGA
>KE464712.1:0-11882 GCA_000387445.2 Pythium aphanidermatum DAOM BR444 | reverse complement strand
TGAGGTCGCTGAGCAGCTCGACCCAAACGATCAGAAGCTCTCGAGGGGCCTGCAGGAGAGGAACCGTTGGAACCAACTGGACACCGGCACCGGACTAATGACACGGTAGACACAAGTTCAACGTGACCTACAAGGACAGGGCATGGGTTGGCGGGAGTCACTCAGTGAGGACGTCGAGGGCCAACATGGGCCGTCCAAGTTGGTCGGGTCAACGGCGACCCGCAAAACACTGGGTGCAATGATGGGTTCTGTTTCTGGAAACGTTTGCGCATAGCCGGCGCTGTTTGGAAGTCGCGACTGTACAAGATCAGTGTACACTCTCGTTATAGTATCAGGTTTTAGAGACTCGAATCAATTTTCCTCTATAGATCGTTTGTCTTCCTCTCGTCATAACATAACTTTTGAAAGGTCCACCGCCTGGGCTGTCTGTTTTCAGAATCCAGTGGCATCCGGTGAGCTAATGAGACAAACAGATCTCTGCTGTGGAAGCGTTCACTCCCGTCACGGGACCCGTGTGGCTTGCTTCCCTCAGAAATGGACATGGCGCAAACGTGCCCTATGCTGTAGGGATTGGAAGTCTGAAGAAAACACTGGTGTTTCGAGTCGAAGCACCAAGGCGGCTTATGGTACAGTACTGTACAGTATACAGAAATCCATTGGTCATCAGAGCAGCAGTGAGCTGACGACAGTCGAGTGTATTTTCTCTTCATCTGTACATATGTACAGTAGTGCAAAACCCGCCTCCATAGCCGGGCGAAGGTCTGAAAACACTTCAGATCTCGGCATGAACATGTCGACGACAGTCTTACTGTTGCAGTGTCGGCACATTTGCAATAAAGAAACACAAGAAGAGTGGCAGATCGCCGATTCGCTTCACATAGAACTCAAGCCAGTCGTGGAGGGAGAGAAAGTTGACCCTTCTCGAACCCTGAAGGCAGTGTACGGTACAGTACCGCTATTTATCAAGCTGCTTGACTGTTAAAAAAGCTTGAAAAATGCTATGAATCAGGCCACATCATGATGATGAGCGCCACATCGTGCTCACAGACAGGGCTGCTCTGTGTGTCTCTGGACCAAGCAGATTGCCCTTTTCGCTGGTGGAAGTGGACAGAGAGGAGCCAAAATGGGGAAAGGTGTACGGTGCAACTCGAGTAGGTCACGGATGACACAGAAGCAACAGAGAGTTCGCTCTCGAAACCTGCCAACATTTGTCCAAACCAACGACTTGAAGATGGATCGCTCAGGTCCTGCAGGAGATAAATCCAGAAGCAACGGTCCCAAGTTAGACCGGGTCTGGTCAGCTGCGCGGTCCTTCAAGTGTCTGGTGCTGAAGGGACCCGGCCCGGCGACGACAGCGCCACGGATCTGATGACATAGGAGGAGATTGGGGAGCACAACTTGTGCTGCACAAGAGCCATATTGGGTACTCTTACTAAAAGACTAGCGACATACTTGCGATATGCAGGTGAGTGCGCTCGCGAAATGACGAGCGAACATGAAGACGGAGAACGGAGCTTCTAAACAGCCGAAGGGGTGGCTGTCTCGACGTACTTTGGCGAGATGCCCTTGCGAGTGGCCTTGCCGTTGAAGAGTGCCTCAATGTCTTCGAGGAGGATGCCACGAGTCTCTGGGCAGAAGAAGTACACGAAGACACCACAGCACGCGCAAAGGCCGAAGAAGAGGAAGAAGACACCGTTGATGTTCAAGTATGGGAACAGCTTCGGCACGGCAATCATGATAGCGCCCATGCCCCAGTTGGACATCGTCGACAGCGAGACGGCCTTGGCACGGACGTTGAGTGGGAAGATCTCGGCTGGGTAAATCCAGCACACTGGGCCCCACGAGATGGCGAAGTTGAACACGAAGAAACAAGCGAAAACAATCATGACGACACCGGCGGCCTTGTTACAGTCCGTGTTGTCCGTGTCACCATCACAACCGATCGTGAAGCTGAGCGCACAAGCCAAGTGACCAATACACATACCGACGGCACCGATGAGCAGGAGCGTACGACGACCAAACGAATCGACCCAGCGCATGGCAGGGATCGTGCTGAAGAAGTTGACGATCGACATGATCAGCAACGACATGATACCGTCACCGACGACGTCCTTGAAAATCTGGGCACCGTAGGTCATCACAGGGTTGATACCTGTAGCCTGCTGGAGGACCTGAAGGAACATGGCGATAAGCACACGACGGCGGATCGATGGCTCGAAAAGTTCCATCCACGAAACTTCTTCACCCTCAAGCTCAAGCTGTTCACCGATAGCGTTGAGCTCGCGGTGCACATTCTCAGTTTGACGGAGCTTCTTCAGCGTAGCCTCGGCCGCATCGCGACCCTTGCGCTTGTACATCCAACGTGGGCTCTCTGGAACGCAGAAGATGCCGAGCATGACAATGACAGGAGGGAGGAGAGCAACACCGTTGGTGATACGCCAGCCCTCATCGACGTGCTTGACACCAATGTTGATGACGTTGGCAAGCAGCAGACCAGTGACAACCGTCATCTGCATAAAGCCCGAGAGCAGACCACGGAGCTCCTTTGGAGCCATTTCAGCACCGAAAATTGGAATCGAGAACGACGAGTTACCAACACCAGCGCCCTGAACGATACGACCGAAGAGGACAACCGTGTGCTGGTTGGCTGGCGTGACAATAACCCAGATCGTACCGATGCAGAAAAGCACACCAGCATTGAAAATGGTAACACGACGGCCAAACTTATCGGCGACCCAGCCACCAATCATGGCACCGAAGAGACAGCCGAGGTAGTACATGACGTTGTACAGCGTGGTGAAAGTACGCCAGTTGTCTGGCAGCTTGGACGACGACTCGTGGCAATCATCCCATGTGTTCTTGTCGTAGCCCACACAAAAGTCCTCGAGGAAGTTGTCCATCACCAAGACACCACCGGTGACACCCTGGTCATAACCGAAGAAAATACCAGCGAGCGACGCGAAGATACACACGACGATCGCGTACATGCGCGAGCCCTCGGTCGGGAGGTCGTCCACGGGGCCGCTTTGGATGGGAATCGCGCCGGCAGCCATGCTGGAAGAGCTGGAAGTGCTTCTTGTCGGCGGAGGAAATTGAGAAGTGAGAAAGGGAATGCGTCGCGTTGGTCGAGCTGCTCAAGGCGGGGACAGCCTGTCCTGTCCCGGACAGGGACTCGGACCAACGGAGCGAGAGGGAGCGGGAGCGTGTTGTGTGCTTGGTGAGGAGGCAGCATCCCCAACTGCAACGTGGCAAGGATAGGCCACGGCGCCAGAACATGGACGAATACAAGAACGTTTTGGTGCTCTCCTGGAACGGTTCTGGTCATCACCACGTCCGAGCCCAAGCCCGACATGCCCCTCTCCCTACTTCAACCTGCACAGATGCTTCAGATTCCTGTCCCAGACAGGCGGCATGGGTCGTTTATTGGATATTGAAGGTCTGTGTGAGTGGGGGCATGTCCACCTGAGGCTGAGGGGGGACACATTACATCAGGTTTCGCAGGTGAAGGTCATCGCCAAGCAACAGCATTGCCACAGAAGTTGCTCTCATTGAGAGCGCATCGCCTCAGGGGTCGACATGGCATGAGAGTCTCATGAGTCCGCGTGGTCTACACGCCGCCAGTTGGCGAGTAGCCCACCCCCGCGCGAGCGCCACCGTCAACAATCCAGGCGCTTGGATACGATTACGAGTGCAGGTTTTCGCAGTCTTTTGGTCTTTGCCGAGGTTACCTAGCGCTGAGACATCTCGCTGCTGGCCTCCGGCTCCTGCTCGGACTCCAATATTGGTCCAACAATTCTGAAGCAGGGTGCCACGACGCCGTGAGAGGCTCACTGAGCCAGGGCTGTGCGTCTCAATAGACCAGACGCAGTTGAAGTTGGGGCATGGCGTCTTTGCCAGACGAAGATAAATCCTGTTGCCGGTGCGTCCCGCCTGTGCAAGGGAAGTGTGGCATGCACTTCTTCGGTTTCTGAGGAAGTGTCAACGCTGATACCGCCGCAACAGGTTATTCGTGTGCTTAGAACAGTGCTTATGCCTTCACGTTTGGCTGTTGGTCCTCCTAGAAAGCACGTTGGCGTCCGAATGGCGGCAAAGACGCATTGCTTATAATAAATTGAATGGGCGATTCTTCCCGACGCGTTGCAGAAGCGTCTGCAGTGTTTGTCGGACTGTGAGTGTGGTTGGTGCAGTTCACCCTGTCTGTGTGGCCCTGTGTCTGGCACACGGCAGCACTTCGATATGTTGTTACTTCACGACTTGAGTTGAGAATTTCCACACATCAGGACTTTGTGGGGTGTATAGAGGATCCAGCGCGTGGTAGCTCCTGAACTTTAGTCTGAAGAAGTTTAGGCTCAAGTGTAGATTGTTGGTGGCCGTGCCCCACATAGCCTGTGCGCCTCTCGGCTTGGCGAAGATCTTCAGCGTGTTGGGAAAATAAGGTGCTACAGAGACGATCAAAGCTCAAATAATCGCGCTTTGGTCACCAGGAGGGCGGTGGCACGGTGTTCATTGGTGATGTCTAGGGCTAGCAGATTGGGAAGCATGTCGCTTTAGGTGACGGACACTTTCAATGCCTGTTATATTTATTGTGCTGCCAATCATTGCGGTGGAAGAACAACGCTGTCCTAGCATCATGTTAGAAGAGTATTGTTTTGTTCAGAGCATGCTCTGCATAATATCGCAAAAGCAGTGTACAGAGAGTGTAGAAGACTTCTACACTCCTTGTATGTACTTCAGCCAGTATGTGTTGATGACGATTCTCGCTGTCATGCAGCCATGCTTGAGTTTATGGGTTAGCACAGTCTCAATAAATGCACTCCGCAGCGAACTGCCAAGTTGTGGGGGCATAAGGCCGTTCAGTATGTCGACAGGTGGGTAGCTCCCTCTATTCACCGTCATCAACGAGCCATGAGCACGTCCGTCGAAAGTTCGATGGACCTGTCAGGTAGTCTCGTGGCAAGCACGTCAGCCAAATCCAGCTGATCCCAGCGGACGTCAACAACCTCCTTGTCGTTTGGCGATTGTGCGACCCATCTCCGTGAACGAAAGGCAGGAATGATGGTTTGTGGACTCAGATTGACACCACCCAATCGATTCAAAGTGAGTTCTGATCCTGCCTTGATTGGCTAAAATCGAGTTTGCGATCCAACTCATGTTCTCCAACCTCGTAAATGGGGTTTTACTCCATGAACCTCATTTTTGGTTTGTGGTGCTGGTACCAGTCATACCGGTACCCTGTACCGCCTCGCAGTGATGATGGCCTGGCGGTCGGAAAAATGTGAAGCGAACTGGAACTCGGGTCGGTCGAACGTCGAGTGTCTGTGGTCCGCGGCCATAATTTCCAACACGCGCGCTAATACCAGCAGCTCGGTCTGCTCTGCCTCTGCGGGCACAGCCGTTGTGACGTCTAACCACCGCTCCACTCGGTATCCACATATCCTGACGGACTAACCTCGCCCGACTTGCACCAGTTGACGTGCCATGCCTGACCGCCACGGCGCTATAACGGACGACTGGGTCCGGCCTGCGTGGCTCGATGCGTGGCTCTACGTACAGTGGGCGGAGCTGCTGCTTGGTGGACTCGCCGCCATGTTCCTACTCGTCCACTCGATCAGCTTCCATCGCCTTAAGCGCCGCATGGCCGACTTCATCCTGTGTATCATCGGCCTCAGCGACCTCTGCTTCATCGCGCTCGAAGCACTCAAGCACCACTCGCGCCTCACGTACGTCGCCGCGTACGAGAAGCGCCTTCGTGGCCAAACAGTGGACGTGAACGGCGCGCTGCTCTTCACCTCGGCGTTCGCGCGTTTTGCGTTCTTCATGTCGTTGTATTGGATCGCCAATCTGTCGATGCTTATGCGGCTCGGACGGATCGAGTCTCTCCACGTGCGTCGCAATTTTGTCATTTCAATTGTTGTTGCTGCTGTGTATGGTGTCGTACATGCTACGTTGCAAGCTCTGACGACCAATGCTGTTGCTCACGCCATGAACGCCCTAGTGGTGCTGCTTGTCCAAGTCACGATGCTCGCCACCATCCTCGTGAATCTCGATGTCGTACGCAAGACAAGGATCAACGACAATACGCACGGCCGCAACGTCATCCGCCGACTCACGGGCTATGTGCTGTGTGCTGCCTGCTTCACGCTACCCTTTGGCATCGTGCAACTCGCGTTCGTGGACTATGTGGCGTTCGGTGTCGTTGCCGAGACCATGACGTACATGCTGCCAATCACTAACGCGTTCTTGTTTGGCACAAGTCTCGCTTGTTTTTGTGAGCCACCGCCCAAGTCTACAGACCACGAAGAACGGCTGATGGATGAGAAGACTGAGTCAGGGTACAGCAACTCCGTGGTCGGTCCACTCACAGAGATGGTCACAACAGGGCCTGTGGTCAAGATTGGCGAGGGTTCAAGTGCCGTCGTGTATCGCACTCAGTGGCTCGGTATCACGGTCGCGATGAAGTGTATTCGCCTGCAGGGTGTTACAGAGGGTATGGAAGACCTGTACATGACCCACATGTCCGAGATTCAGGCCACGTTTTGCGATGAAGCGGCGCTTGCAGCACGGCTCAGCCACCCCAACATTACGCTGTTCATCAAGGTGGGCACGTACAAGGGCAGCATGTGTCTCGTCAAGTAGGTGGTGCTTGTTGTGTTGATGGGAGACCGATCGGCTAAACTGATCGTGTGGTGGTGACCTTAGTGAGTACTGTGCAAGGGGCTCGCTTCGTGACTGTCTGAAGGCAAACCCACTCATGGAGTGGTCAACCAAAGTGCGACTCGCCTTCGAGGCTGCCAAGGGTCTAGCGTTTATGCACAACTGTGACCCGATCTACCTCCATCGCGACATCAAAGCTTCCAACATCCTAGTGACGGAAGACTGGACTGCCAAGATCTCGGTACGCTGAACTGGCAAACGCTCGAAGTCTCGTGATAGTACTAGGAAACTCATTTCCCGATTCATTCATGTCTAGGACTTCGGCATTTCGCGCATCGCCCCTGAGTTCATACTTACGACCCGGCGCAAGGCAACGTACCCAGTGGAAGCTGAAGCACCAGAAGACCAACGCATCTTCACGTCATTCGCCGGTACATGGCGATGGAACGCCCCGGAAATCATGGCGAATCCGAACGAGTGCATCTTTAACCGAGCGACCGACATCTATAGCTTTGGAATGGCTATGTGGGAGATCCTCACGAATGGAGCGACGCCTTTCGGTGATATCGCATTCGACCACCAAGTGCGTGCGCTAGTGGCTAACGGTGAGCGTCCCAAGATCCCACCTATCTACGTCAGCCGTGCACCACCCGAGTTCATTGAGATCCTGCGCTCGTGCTGGGATCAGGATCCTGAGATGCGTCCCACCGCACAAGAGGTCATGCTGCGTCTCGGTTCTCTTTCATACACGTTGCTCAATACGGAGCAGCCGTCACTACGAGCAACGACGACGCGAGCTGTCTTCAGTGATAACTACTACCAAGCTATCGACTCGGCACGGTCGTGCATCATCGATCTATGAGCGCTCACCTGCTGGTGTGGCGATTATTTATGAGCCCAGCGTATGTTAGTAGTGTTGCATTAGGTAGAATGTAGATAGCATTGTACACGAGTACACACCGAGATATCCTATGCATTCAACTCGAGCGCTGCTGTTGCTGCAGCATTTACAGCTGCAGCCTCGGCGTGCCCGTTATTCTCGATCGTTGGAGCCTCTGTCACTGTCTCTGTTTCGACAATGGAGGTCGCAGTGGCGAGTGTCGCCCCCAGAGGCTCCACTGGCAACACGCGGTCGATCTCTTCGTCGCTGACGCCTTGGTCTCGCAGCTGCTTCCGCGACAGTGCGAGCAGCACTCGCGCCTCGTACGCCTCTTTCTCCGCTGCAAGTCGTTCTTTCCGAGACTGCGCTTCGAGAATTTCCAAGTGAAAGCGCTCGCGCTTCATCTCCCGCTCTTCGCGTTGCAGCTCAAGCTGCAGGCGCTTCTCCTCGATCTCCAGTCGCTTCTTCGCGTACGCTGCCGTGGCAGGTGGCGGCGACACGGAACTATTGGCCGTGCCGAGCCAGAACTCGTCGCCCAGCCACCGTGCGCGGTCGCGAGAGACCGCCACAGCGGAGTGCAGCGAGTGGGCCGCCGTCACGCGAGACGGAGACGTCTTCTGGCGCTTGATAGCGTGGATCACGCCACCATCCAGGGCACCACCAGTCGCTCCAGACGTGGACGGAGTTAGCATACCCACCGAGTCGAGCGAGGCGTCGCCCAGGTCACCAGCATCGCTCCCATCGACCAGCGCGGCCGTAGGAGCCGCGGTGCCATCATCCAGGTCAGACGCGCCACCGTGTGGTCCGTGGATCTGCGCCGCGAGAGCAACGGGCAGCGCCGGACGAGCAGGACACACACGTAGATGCGACTGCAGGCGGTTGACGGCCGCCGAGACCTGCTTGTGGCACGCGTTGCAGTCCACCTTCTCGCCTTTGGCGCCTGGCACGCGGTACTTGGAGCCGAAGAGCTCCCATTCCTTGTTGAGCGGCTTGACCATGGTGGCGTTTGATTGCCAGGGAAAATAACCAACGCCAGTGGCAGCTTACAGTGCTGACGATAAATATGACCCACATGGTTTATCGCTGTTTGCTTGGCCGAAATCATGATTTAGGCTACGACTTTTTATTATGGAAGCCATCATTGCAAATAAAAAACCCTGAAAGTTAGGTGTAAGCTCGTTTCCTCAGCTAGAAAACAAAAGGGAAAGATGGTGAAGCTCTTCTGTGCGTTGGTTGGAGCGGCTGGAAGCGCGTTCTCTGTGCGGGTCGATGAGAGCGACTCGGTTGATGACTTGAAGAAGGCAATCAGAGCGGAGAAGCCGAACAAGATCCAGTGCGATCCAGATGAACTCCATCTGCACTTGGCCAAGAAGGGCGACGCGTGGCTGCCAGACGACGATCCTGCTGCGCTGCGATTGGAAGAAGGGGAGATTCATGAGGATATTCAGGCGGTGATCGATGGAGAGCAAATGAAGGCGACGTGGAGTGTTGCCGATTGTCTGGAAGACAAGAAGATGCCGAAGCCAGAGATGAGGCAAATCCACGTGCTGGTGGTGGTTCCGACCGACGATGTGAGTGTTCCGGTTGCTATACCCACTGGCCCTGAAGTGGATCTGCGTTCGTGCGATCATCTCCTCGCATTCTTGGAAAGCGAAATGAGGAACAAGGCGGCAATTGTTTCAAGCCCTCACATTTTGACACAAGAAAGCTTAGAGTTCCGCCTGGTTGGGCGGGAGCAAGCGATTGAGACAGCATCCAAGTGCTTCAAGAACATCATCACACACGCGAGAAGTACCGCATCTGATCGCACTCAAGTGCCAATGCCTGTTTGTTCTGGTATTTCTGGTCTGGGGAAAACGCGTATGCTAGAAGAAGGCGGCACGATTTTGGAACGGTTGAAGTTGGACCCCAATCACGTTGTCCGTGTGATTGTTCAGTACTTCAACGGGTTTAGTCCCCAATCAGTCGAGCGATCAATGCCAATCGAGGCGTCTTTCTCGTGGCGGCTCTTGTATCGATTCTTTCTCGACGAGAACTGCGATCTTTCATTTCCCCAGTGGTTCGAGGTGCGGCTACCTCGTAATGGAGCGCAGCTGACGTTGGAATGTGCCGTCCAAGTCATCGAGCGCAAGTTGCGTGAGAAACTGCATGATGCAGAGACGTTGTATCTCTATCTCGGCGTTGATGAATATCAGAAGATTGAGAAGATTGGTGCTCATCGAAAAGATCCCAACACGTCTCTCCTACGTGAGCTCGTGGAAACCATTGGAGCTTTGCTGTGCTTGCAGTCATCGAGTCTGGTTTTGCTGCCCATGTTTGCGGGGACAGATTTGGGCGTGATTACATCGGGCTCTATTGCCAACTCCTCGTATTACGTGACCGAGCGACTCCCCATGAACCTCTTGTCAATGGATGAAGTATTCAGCATTTTTAAGAGCAACGCGAGCTATGCTGGGCTGCTGAATCATGCCCTGATTTGCCGCGACTTGTTCGTTCTTGGCGGCGTTCCTCGGTGGCTCGTCGACTATCTAACGGCCGTAAAAAATACGTGCGTGCAAGGGGAGCCCGTGAATTTGGACAACATCCACGATTGCTTCACGTTAGTGTGGGCGAAGTACGTGGACAACTACTTCGTCTCACTTGAAAACCCGCAGCTGGTCCGATTGGCAGCTTTTGCCGTATCGGGACAAACGGTTTATCCACATGGCATGTTTGATGGGAACTTGAAGTGGTCAAGGCTTCGTGATTCTTCGCTATGTTTGCTGATTCCGCGCAAATCTTCAAAGTCTGGAGAGCAAGACGTTCGAGTTCCATATGCGCTGTTAAGGAATATTGGATCACGCCATATGGAGCTGACAACCGATGCAGAAAGAAACTTTGCGAGCGCTTTGAATGACATGAAGAAAATGGTGGATTCAACATTGTTTGATCTTCAGCCGTGGCAGTCGTGGGAGATCTTCGGTGCTTGCTTCTATGCAGTGAGAATAAATGCATTCTTGGCGCTAGGGCACTCGACTGTGACGCTGAGAGATCTTCTCCCTGGCACGCTGATGTCTGGTGAGACGAGTGCCATCTCCGTGAAACTTGTTCCGTCAAGAGTGATTCGGTGTGCGCACGCGTTTGGTGCCTCAACCCCTCCGCTCATTCCACGAAAAGGGAACCCATTGGAAAAAATCGACTGGACGTCGGGTGGCTACATTGTAGTGAATGACGATGGCGGAGCTGGTGTCGACATATTTTTTGCTCTGAAGGATGCTACGACTGACAATGTGGTTGTCATTGTCGATCAGCGAAAACGGCAATTTGGTAAATTTCAGCCAAGTCACGCAAAAGACTATTTTGCTAAGTTGGCTGTTTACCCGGAATTTCTCGTGATGA
Organism: Pythium aphanidermatum DAOM BR444; assembly: GCA_000387445.2. Lineage (NCBI taxonomy): Eukaryota > Oomycota > Peronosporomycetes > Pythiales > Pythiaceae > Pythium > Pythium aphanidermatum. Next base: position 970 of record KE464712.1, on the reverse strand, counting down.
GTGGAGCGTGTTTTGTGCGAGGCATCATGAATGCCGTTGCGCTATCAAATCTGGCGGAGTATGAGGTGCCGCATAACTGCTTCATCTTGAGCCGAAACGAGACTGAACAGTTTCATGGCACTTTGTCGTATCATCCAGCATGTTCTCCGGTCATCTCTATCAACTCGGCGTGCAAAACTGCGCTGAAAACTGTGTTTAAAGGCGATGCAAAAGAAGTGGATCAAGTCGTTGGGGAAATCATGAGGAAGCGGGAGGAACCGAGTGGAGGATTCCTTACTTCGGATGAGCTGATTTCTTTCATCGAGGCGAAGCGGTTGAAAGTTCAAATTGATAACCAATGTGCGGAGTTTTCATTTCAGCGGCAAGAAAACGTTTTGCTAATGTTATAAGGCCTTCCGTACGGTCTTTTTCAAAAAGCGCAAACTGCTGGCAAACTGTGCGTCTTCAAGTTGGATGACTTTCGTTAACTGTCGTACTACTTCTAATGTTTACTTTAAAAATATTTTTTAAAAAATATTTAGTAGAGGTTCTCCAAACGCACATAAAAATATTAAAATACACTGTACCACACATTTCATCAGAAACAGCCCATGTGTCATGTCGGAGCTAATCGACGACGACGAAGACAGCAGGTCGGAGCTAGCGCTAGACGAAGGTGACGAACTCGATGAAGGATCTGTCGAGAAGTGAATCATTGTGTCCTTAATCACCATGAGAACTTGGAGCACCTCAGCAATGTGATTGTGAGCGGTGGTCTTCGACATTCCAAAATATCTACCTGCTACTTCTTGTGAGACGCCGTGTCCGAGGTAATAGTAGAGTGTTAGTGCAACGCGCTTTGAAATAGGTGTGCTTGACAAATACAGGGGTGAGTTTACTTCACACCAAGCTCGTCTATGGCTTCGCAAATCTTTGAAAACGACGCAATGGAGCAACAAGCTGAGATGGAAAACCACCGTTCATCCTGCAC
>KE464710.1:0-11913 GCA_000387445.2 Pythium aphanidermatum DAOM BR444 | reverse complement strand
AATAGAGATGAGTCCTTGCATCTGTGACTGAGAACATTCTCAAGATAACCTTACTTGAGGTTTTATGCTGAGTTCGGAGCCCAGTAAACCCTAGTACTTTTTTGGAACCGGTTCGCAACGCGGTTTTGGAACTCAGCACAATACTGAGGTTATTTTGTCGATCTTGTTGTGCATTCTCGAGTTTAAGTAATAATGCAGCACAAATGGTTCCTGCTCGTTGGTGATGATGGCAATGCGTTGGCCTCGGTTGGCTGCGTGACAATCCTGGACAACGCAGTCGATGTTGATCTGTGAGTTGTGGTGAAAGAAAAGTTGAACGACAGTCATCTGGCAGGGATTGCTGCAGCCGACCACCCCAAACGAGTTGATTGGCTCGATGACCAGATATGACAAGCTTCAGACAGAAGCCGAGGTCAGGCAGTTGAAACTTATAAGCAGTGACGGAGTCTCATGCTATTGAGTAATATTGACAAACAAAAACCGATTTAATGATGTTTGGAACAGAGCTGCTTTGGTGAATTGCAGTGTGGGCACTCGGGTTCGAGAGAATGATTGAGTTTTAGGTACAGTCTTGCAATCAAAACCGGATTTTGAGCTTTTGGCGAATGGTATCCACCATTTTAGGTTTTATTCAGAGCTGGACCAAACACAATTTGTACCTAGTAGAAAACTTCGGCGTTCAATGCACGTCTGCACAATGGATCTCCTCATTGATGACGAGATTTGGAGTGATGGAGGGACATGCACTGAATGCTTGAAACTCACGCACACACATATGTATAGGTTTGGTCTTATGTTGAGACTTTCGCCCGTGGATTTTGGCGAGGCGAGGGCAATGCGGCATACAGTGCAGCACAGCGAGGGGAGGGTCGGATCTAGTGAGGTCTAGTGGACTATTCACGTTTTAATCAAAATAACACCAACGGCGAGTGGGACGAAGCCCGACCCTACCGCCCCCGCACCACAACAGCGATGACAGACAGTATGATTGCACCAGGTGTTGATGACAACTACCGGTAAATCGAAGTACTGTAAGAGGGACTTTGTAATCTTCTGTACATATTGAGGTCACAAAAGAGAATCAATGTGTCCATCCTGATCAATTGCCGCCTCTTCGCCACCCACTATATCGTTGTTGTTGTTGTTGTATTGGCTTCTGCCCACAGTCCCCCACCTTCGTGTTCGAGAGTGGTGTGCCGCTGGCAGTGCTTAATTAAATGACCCATTATATCGTGTGGCTTGAAATTCGCAGGTCACACGTTGCAATGAGTGATCTTGGGGCCAAGGGTGCGATCTCGCATTGGTTCAGGGATGAACCGCAACCAAATGGTCAATTAATTTAATACCTCGGGTATTACATCTTTCTTACACTTCGAACTCGAACTCGGCAAGACCACCTTCGAAGCGTAAACAACTCGTATCAGGATCCCACTTTCTGAATTAAACAGATTCCAAATGCCACAGATCGCGGGAGAGATGAAAAGATTCGCAAAGCCCTCAGTTCACTATAATAGTGCGGACAGTCAACAAACGAACTCGGAGTTTAATGTATGCTTGACACTCACACACCTAGGTCACGCTCTAGATTTCGTCTAAAGTTGAGACTTTGGAGCTCACGCGTCGGATGCTTGGTTCCTGCGGAAATAGAACGCGTGCAAACAAGCGTCATGTCATGCTTGGATTCGTCGCGTGAATTTGGCGGTGGACAGTCGTGGACGTCGAATGGGCAAGCCTGTGTAGAACTGGATCTGATGGGATCTGGATGGTCCAACTTATCCACGGGCCATGAGGACAGGCGATCAGATCAACACGCCTTCATCAACGAACTGGTGATTCAGTGCAGACACGCAGAGATTTTTGAAACTGGTTTCCTTCGATACTTCATATCTCTCTTCAATGCGTCTGTAGTAACTATCCTAGTTATCCACTCTATATTATCATGGAATGTGTAAATCAATTATTTTATAGGATGAAGAAGAAAATCCCAACTCACGCCCGAATCGGGAAGATTATCATGTCGGATGAAGATCATGCTTGTCGAGAAGGTGGATGAGGATCTGAACATATTGAATCGTTTCTGTGTAGCGTTATAGAGACTATCCAGTGTGTTGTTGCCCACCTTCTCGACTGATTCGCTGACACAGACGAATATGGAACCGATGCGAGCCTGTCCGTAGTAACTACGGACAGGCTCGCATAACTACGGCGTAGTTCTTCTCATCCATTTCGACATCTCCTCGGCCAGAGCTGCTGCTCATACCAACTGGGCTGATCCCCCATTTTCGCCTTCGTGGCTGGCGCCACGTTCATCGGAACATAATGAAGGATATGCGAGAGACACGGAGTATGACGCTTCTAACATCTGCTTCTTCTCCCGACATCGTTCTTCTTGAAAGCAACGACTTGTATAAATACCATTCAACCGGAAGCCGGCAAGCAGACAACAGCAAATTTGTCGTTGATACTCCTGTCAGTGCGTTGTCTGCGAGCCTCCTATGTGAACGTGGAGAAGCCCCAGCTCGTGTGATCACCACCAGAACAACGTCAACGTTCCAAGCCACGAGCTCGGACATCTCAGCTCCGTCGCGCTTGGGAGCAGTCCGTGCTGGGGGGCCGATCAATCTCTTCACGCATCGAACGATCGGTCTTGTGATGAACTTTTTCCTCATCGGATTTATGAAATCGGCATTCGATGCCCTGCTTCCACGACTATTGAGCTCGTACATGGGCTTCTCAGACAGCCAATTCAACGCAGCGTCTGCTCTTTTGACACTGCCGTGGGTGTCCAAGGTGTTTGTCGGATTTCTAGTTGATTGTGTGCCCATCAATCGCCAGCGACGGAAACCTTATATGATCATCGGCTGGGTGCTTTCAACTGTTTTTATTCTTGTGTTGACGTGTATTAGCCCACCGCATCCGGTGGCGATCGACGAGACAGGCAAGAGCAAAACAGCACATTTATGGGATGGAATGCTGTACGCAATTTTCTCAACGCTGAGCGCATTGGCGCTTTTGTTACCCACTGTATCCGCTGAAGGTTTGATGGTCGAGTATGCGCAACGCGAAGGTGAATGTATTTGGGGCAAAACACAATCCAAATGTCTTCTGTTCCAGTTCTTGGGCCATTCGATTGCCACTGTCTCCATGGAGTTGGCAGTCAACAGCAAGACATTTGGTGGCACACTTCACGAAGATCTCTCGTTGCAGGCTCTTTTCAGTATCTGTTTGACTTGTGCAGTAGCTGGGACACTCGCAACGGTGTTTTTGCTGGTTGAAGAGCGAACGCCTGCAGGCACTCAGCCATTTTCCATGCAGCTGCGGCGAATTTGGACAACGATGCAGCAGCGAACAACATGGCGACTTGCGCTTGTGGGTTTCTTGGTTTCCCTTGCGATTACATATGAGGTCCCCGAGTTTTGGGGATGTTTTACGTTTGGCTTGACGCCAGCCCAGTTGTGATGGCTCTCAGTTGCGCTACCTGGTATATCGGCATGGTGCTGGCCTCGATGCTTTTGCTCACGTCGTGCAGGATGAAAAGCTGGCGACACATCGTGATCGTAGCCACCTTTATGTGGTTTTGCACTGCCGTTCCGATCGATATGATTACGGTTTTTGATGAATACCGAAGCAGAGTCCTTTACATCGTGAAGGCGCACTTCTGCCATCTTCTTGATGGCCTTGGCTACGCCTTATGCCTGCTGATGATCACGGAGGTTGCAGAACCTGGTTACGAGGCAGTTACGTACGCCATTATGTCGACTGTGTTCAGTCTCGGCAGGATGCTTGTGACAATGTTCTCGAATACTGCGACGTCAATGTTCTCTATTGAGTATGCAAACTTGCCACTAGATTCAAATGACGTGCGAGCTCATGTCTTGTGGGAGTTCTTGGCCAAGTATGGCATCCGATTGGTGCTGTTTCCATTGATCCTAGCATACTTTCCTCAGCGAAGGACCCATCTTCAGCAGATTCGCCGCCATGGCAACCCTTCACTCATGATCCCTCTTGTGCTCTTCATTGGTTTCTCAGTCGTTTTCGTTGCATCGGTGATCTTAAACGTCCTTGCTCTGTTTGGAGCAACAAAATGCGTAACACTTGTTAGGAGTGCGAACGAGTAGATTGGATTACTTTAGCAAGCAGTCTTTGTCTTACTCACTGAAGTAGAAGTAAAACACTGTGTTAGATGTGTTGGACACGAGCTGCGTCGCAGAGACTACACAGCATGCGCTGCGTTTACTCTCGACTGCCAATCACATCACCAATGGGAGAACGTCACTTGAACCGAACAGCGAAAATGTATAACGATCATAATGCGGCGTCTACTACATATAAAAGGAGCATGATTGAACTTTTATATGTAGGGGAAATCAAAAAGGGGAAATCCCCCGTTGGGGCCATCAAACAAACTAATCCCTTTTGGGGGCCAGGCCTTCCCCATATCTAACAACCTAATGAGCGCTTAGAGAGCGGAGACCCACCGAAGCGAAGCGGAGGTCGGTTGCTTAAAAAAGGGCCCCAAACAGGGATTTCCCCAAGTTATAAACCTCCAGTAAGGTTATTCTAAGGTTTAAGATTAGTCAGAAGAACCAAAAGCATAGATGATATAATATATGAGAACCCGTGGAACGCTTCGATACTAAGGCCGTTTTTTGGGTGGGAGCTCGAGAAAGTTGGTGGAGTCGTTTTCCGTACTTAAGTGAAGTTTGGAGAAATCCCCCCCTGAAGGTTCTGTCGAAAATTCAGCCCACGTAACACACAGCGTAACCATGATAATAACCAGAATTTGCAGCTAAGAACGTTTGAAACACGTTTTCGGTAGTACCGTAGTCGATCTTGCTATATACCCGTCCGATACGAACCCTTTGGAACGTGTTATAATAGTACTGTGCACGTTTTAATAGGTTCGACTCCAGCTTTTTTCGACAAGGTTACTGTCGAAAACCGTGCGTTATTCTTGTCGATAATCCCATTTTTCGCAGAAAATCGGCTCTGATTCCAAAACGAAAGCGAAATGAAATAAACTGGAGGTATCAGAGCATCCCCACCAGTCACGCTATTTTTCAGATCGCTATTTCGATATTTAGAGTTCTAGCGTGTCAAAAACAAAATCGCGTCTCTCCCGTCTGATGACGATGCGGCGGTACGGCTGACCGGTAAAGCGACATCGGTGACGATTTGGTCGAACATTGCGATTGGGAGCTTGTAGTTCGAGCGGAACATGGCAGCGTCGTAGAGGGGGAAGATCCCCAATAGTCCTCGAACAGAAGCTGCGCGTACAGATGACGCTGGCGGTCTATGTTCGCGCGTCGCCCGGGTCAAGAGCCTCTAGATTGCGCACTCTCTGGTCGCTTCTTGAGCCTGCGCATCAGTACGAACAGGACCACTTCATCATCATCGTCAGCAATGCTGACGATGATGAGGGGGGCAATTTCCCACCACACATGTTCCAAAATTAGGGATGGGTTACTTCCTCCTCAGGGACTGTTCCTCATGTCCATACTACTACCTAATTTTTTTCTTTTCTAGACAAGCTTTCTTTTCGAGGGGATCCCTGCGACCGGATACCCTTCCCGGTCTTTCTTCGACTTGAACACCACGAGACATGCAGGGGAACGGCCACGAGGCCAACAAAACTCGCTCCACTCCATCACAACCGCCCCATGCACACTCCATCAGCGCGTCACGGGGTTGTGCAGCGACAACCTCCTCAGACCGCATGCCAACCGCGCTCTCCCACCAGACCAATATCCTTCAAATAGTCGTCATCACGGAGCTGGTCCCGGGTAAATTGCGTCGTCCAATGTATACTTCGGTATGGAATCCCCATCTCGCCCGCAAGGTCACATAGTCTCTTCCACAGGCGATCTCTGGAGAATGGCCGCCACTTGGCAAGTATAAACAGATAATCTCTGACTCGGCTGAGCGTCACAAGTGATCGAGCTGGATATCCACCCAAGAATCCCATCCACGTCTGCTGAACCATCGAGGCTATGACTATCCCTGCCTCGCGTCCTTGCCTTGAATCAGTTGTCATCACATCGACGGTCAGATAGTTACTCCACATATAGTCGAAATCTTCTACTGCTCGTTTAACCCTTTCGTTGCCAATTTCCGTATAATGACCACTTCATCGTCATTTTAGATTTTAGTATCGTATCAGAACTCGGGAGAAAGTACATGAAATAACCATATTACGGCTATTTTCGGCCTATCAAAACTGTCCAAAGACGGAAAGATTTCCAATTGATAGGAAAACTAACGGTAAAATACCCGTTTGACGTAAGCTTTCACCCAATGCTGTCGGAAAGGACAGGAAGCAGAGGAAAAACAATTGTCTCCAGATTCGAAGGTGACGAATCTGCGGATCACGCGCATGCAGTCTCGTCGTAGGCTCGAGACAAGTAAACTATCATTTCGAAGAAACATGGAGCTCAATGATGTCGCTCCGCCTCGCCGCACTATCAGATGCAAGCCCGGCAGCCACCGCCGAGAGGTACGGTGAAAAGCGCTAATTGACATTCTCTAATTCAGTGTCGCAGATCGCAGGTTGTCGAAGGGGGACGTGCAATCATGTCGACTATGTGACGCGAAAGCTTCGCATCAACGAGCTCACACCTCACCTCAGCCTCCACGATGGTTCCAGACGTTTGTCAGCTCAATGCAGTGCCGCCAACTACACAGCGAAATCGCTCATTGCATCAGGTGTTAGTACAGCAGCGTATTTTCGAATGGCTTTCCACTGATTCGATTCTGTTTAGCTCAACTTATATATGCTACAGAGGCGTCACAACTATTTCAAGCACTTCGTACGCTACGCTCGAACCCAGCAACACGAAAACTCCGTCGCAACTACTGCGGAAGCTGTTTCTGCCTTGGACAGGGTCATCAGCCATCGCATGAGTGTTCTTCGTAAGCTCGAAATGACGTTCGAATTGCTACGCCCTGGACGGGTCACCGATGAATTATTGAGGAGATTGTTGTGTCCGCGACACAAATGCTATCACGACAAGGTCTACGTGTCTATTAGTCCTAGCAACATTATGGATAAGTAGATTTAAACCACCAAGCTTTCCTCAATCAAATGTTTATTCACTGTTATCAAACATACTCTGTAGACACTGACGAGATAATGGAGTTCGAAGGCACGTAGATCGGTCGCCAGGGACACATTCACTCGGAATACTGACTGGAGGCGAACTATAAATAGGAATATGAGGGCTTCCAAAGTTCGTTTCGGCATTAGCGCGAACACCGTCGAACGGACACAACGTTGGTGGGCTCTCAACAGGAGCTTCACCGACATATCTTATATGCGCGTGAGTTTCAACTTCAGCAAGTTCAAGCTCTCGTCGAGCCCTGAAAAGCGTGGATGATCTCCTGATTCGACGTTGGGCATTGAAGACACCCTTTGGCAGGTAGAAATCGTGGTATTTTCGCCAGCAGCTCCAGCTTGCATGTGGGCACACAATAACAGAAAAGTTCTCGTTAATTGGATAAGTCTTTGTGCACAAACAGATATTGTGTTGAATACAGTATATCGTCTTCATCGTCCATTGCCTTCCTTCAAACGCACAAACCTTACAGCCGCGCTTGCCACGCGTAGCGTTCGGGAACTGAGTGGACGACAGGACAAAGTTGCACAATTGACTTGGCGATCTCGGTGACGAAGCTGGTCTCGGTGAACCAATCATTGGTGCAGGATTGATTTGACCATCCGCGAACAACATGCCGTGATCATCAACAGTATCCTTCCACTTGCCACTGATGAGCTCTGACGCCAACTCAATCATGAACTGTCGGTGCTTGTCACGGGAATTTTTCGGGCTCTCATTAGTCCGCCGACATTTCGTGACATAAGCATTCACACGAGCAATATCTATGAAGGCGAGAGCTAGTTGCTTGTGCCACTTCTTCATTGAGTGTCCATCACCAAGAGAATACGTGGCTCAAAGTTGGTCGAGTCGATCAACCCCTTGCATGTTCTTGTTGTACTCAGCCACACACTTGGGAGCTGGAAATGGCATATGCTGCTTCCCAATCAATCTTGTGACTTGACCCATATTTGAGGAGTCGGCGCTTAATATGATGTTGACCGTGGAGCCGTCCATCCAAGAAGCTGCAACAATCTGGCCTGTATTGCTGATACCTTGTAATGATGATCCTCGTGGCTCGTCAGCCCTCTTGGCAAACGCGTGAGCCTTGGGAAAATGAGCTGATGACTCTCTTATGGTACCCCTTCCATATAAACCAACTTCTCTCAGACTGAGTAGCAGGGTAACAGAGGTATAGAAATTGTCCGTGTTCACGACACGCTTGGTGCCGTGGATGGGCTGTGTCACTTCCAGTACAATCTGCCGGACACTAGACGAGTGCTTGAGTTGTTCTCCAAGCACATGCGATACAGCCGACGGGACTACTCCTTTCATTCGATCTTCCATATCACTGGAGCTGTGCAATCGAAAGCTGATCATAACCACGATGTGGCACAACAGCACGCGTATATCTTGAAGTGGAATTTACCAGTTGGTTTCGTTGCATTGAACACAATATGATGACGACCGTACTTCGATCTACACGCAATACTAGACTCGTCGACTGCAACGTTTCTTCCGAGGATCACGTACTTGGTGCTGGTGTACTTGAGCATGTTCATCTGTGGCCGTATTCGAGCTGCTGGATCTTTTTCCAGCTCTTCTTGAGTAACGTTACACCGAAAACACAAGTTCTTCCGTATAAACTGGAATCTTTTCAAGGTCATCAAATCATCCAGACCGATAGCGCTGGTGTCTGATCCGAACATCTGGTTTTCAACTTGAGGACCCCAGTAGTTGGAATATTCGCCTTTGTCAACTGCGGTCATGTAAAACATGATGCCGAGAAACCTCATGAGTTTGTGAAGAGTAATCGCAGCCCCTTTTTGAGACTCAGCATACTCGTTGGGCTCGCACACGACCGTTTTCCAAAACGAAACAGGAAGATACGCGAAGAAACTGGAAGAAGCAGTGTCAAATGGTGGCGCTTGTCCTTGATCAACTTCGTCTCCACGGTTCCATCCTCATGGGTAAAAAGATCCGACGGCTCTTCCATTCGCCTGCTGGGCTGAAAAACAAGTCGGTTGATATCCTCTATCAGCTTCATATTAGCTGGTAGTACTTGCCGTGAAACAAAGAGATCTGACGAGCCGTCGAGTACAACATAGTCATCTAAATTCTTGCCATCTGTGGAGACCTCGGAAGCACAGATATGACGCCAAGTTGCATTGTTCAGCGTACCGCCACTAATCGTTGCATAGTTCTTGATTCCTTCCTCCACTTTAGCTCGGTTCAAATGATGAACATATTGTTTGCTTTGATAATTTGTCACTGTCCAACGCACTTCATAAAGATCTTCGGTATGTCGCTGACCAACAACCCGCTTGGCAACAAAAATCCGTCCTGACAGGAACAATCTTTGGCTTGCCTGTAAAGTGTAGCCGACATCCAATCTTCATGGCCTGCACAAAAAGCCACCAACTTGCCAACAAGAGGATCACGAAGAGAGTTTGGAATATTTCGTGACGTTTGCTTCTCTTTCCTTGGGGTTTTCGGTGTTTTTGCCTTTCTGACTGCGTTGCCGAAGGTCTCTTCTCCATCGCTTCAGTCGCCTTTTATTCCCTTCGAGCGGTGCGTTTTCGCTCTCGCTGTCCCTCCCGATCACCACTCTCCTCGACGTAGTCGCTAGCATCAGACGCAGATCGTACCCTCTTCTTCTTAGCGGCGGATCCATCACGTCTATGATAGCAAGCTCGGCTACAATAGCAGATATCTCCTGGGAACTCAACAATAAGTTCACCATTGTCGTCTTTTAAACCAAGCTGCGCACAAATATCGTTCGCGCAAAAATTGCATTGGCTTCGCGCAACGGATACAGTGGTTACCAACACCTTCTGGCCCTTCGCCACAAACTGCACACACTATATCGATTTGACGTGATTGCAATGATTCTCGATACGGCGCTACCATATCTATTGGCAGGTTGTCTTCGGGTTCCCGTGTGCGTTCATCGTATCCAACCCAAGCGACAAGAAGAGATCTTCTTCATGCCATGTATGCCTTCTACCTCATACTGGCTGTCATCATCCTCGACAACATCATCGGGCGATGCGCCTTCCACACTTGCAACATCGTCGACAACATCGTCGGGCGATACGCCTTCTGCAGTTGCACGTGAGCTGACGACGGCATCTTGTTCACCGAAACTGCAGAAGATTGAGTTGCCGTACGGTCATGGTGTCGAATCTGGCGCTTGGTAGCAACTGTCAACTGGCGGCGCGGACGCTGAGTAGATCGCAGAATACGTTGGGCAGCTGTTGGAGCGCTCGGAACCCTTGCCGAAGGATGATCATCTTGTCTACCATCAACGACAAGTACTTCGGGTTCGACATTGCCGTCCGTACGTGTATTCGCATTCGAACGCGTATTTGGCTCGTTCTTTTCGACCTCAGGTTGCGACTCAATCTAAGTCACCTCGGTCGTAGGCCTGTCATCACGTCGAAGTTGGGGCTTGTTGCCGTCGAGATGAATTGCCGACTGACGGCGCTTAGTGGACCGAAGAATTCGTTGGGCGGCTGTTGCAGTAGTGCCAACGCTCGGCTTGAGGATTGTCTTATGATACGCGCTGAGAATTGGCTGTGGAAAGTTTTCTTCGGGTTCCCATGTGCGTTCGTCGTACCCGGTCCACCCTACGAGATGAAGTCTCACATCCACATCGTTCGCGGAGACTATCTTAATATCATGAATGCCCTCAACCTCGTATTCGTCTTCATCCGAGCCATCGGGTTCTACATTTCGTTTCGATCGATCCGCAAGTTGCCCACTTGATCCCCGTAGACGGGATCGAGTTACCATCGCTCGCTCGTCTGGCGTGATATCTGAGCGATTCACGTTGACACGGAGCGTGTGGCGTCTTGTCACCCCGAACTTGTCACCCCGAAGTCATCGCACTGACTCGGTCATCGCAACTTCCCCCAAACTAAACAAGGAGTCACTAAGCCGTGAATTTTGTAATCGAGTCCTCCACACGACCCTCCCACTTGTCCAATATGGAAGTCCAGTCCGTGACACCGAACCGACCACGGTGGGCCGCCCTCTCACGTGGGAGAGCAGCGAGACCACAGTCAGTTCAGCGAACCTGGATCTGGACGTGATATAAGTCGAGTAGGCTGGCCAAGCGTGGGTATCGATCCCGTCATTCATCAGGTCCATGTCGGCCTCGTGGCCGAGGATCAAGAGCGCATGGAGTCCATCACGCTGAACAAGCTCGGGTTCGACCCCACCAATCCGCCGCCGTTCTAGAAATGGCATGTGAAAATAAGTGGTGCTTAGAGCACAACTGAAGTTCATCTGTGACGCAGATGCGTCACCGACCATTTATCCGTTTTCTTCCAATCACGCAGGTGGAAATTGACCTATTAGAGGTGCCTGGGAAGTACTCTATAAATGCAGTGGGAGGTAGAGTTACGTAAGTCATTGACTGAGTCAACATTCACGCGTTCGTTTTTCATCGATGTAGGTACGGCGATGCAATGCTGCTCGCCAGACATGTTCTCGGTTTCTTCAACGTCTCACAGGCTATCGGGGCGCTCGCTGTGTGACCTCATCTCATGAAGGACGACTGCTACTGTCCTAAGACAACTGCCTACACGGAGAGATTCAAGAGCATCATCATCGTCACACGCCGACTACCTTGATGCATCCCTACACCAGAGATTTTCCATGCTTCCCTCGCTTCAGCACAGGCGCTACGTAGCAGTATGTCGGGAATCTGGAGTTGCTCAGGCACCACGCACAGCTACGACACCATTCCAGCTGACGCCGACCACGGCCCGCGCAAATTGCCCCAGCATAAACAAGCACTCTCACAGTTGGGGCTGTC
>KE464706.1:0-11981 GCA_000387445.2 Pythium aphanidermatum DAOM BR444 | reverse complement strand
TGGTCGTACCGGCCGGAGGCCAAGACGACAACAGGGTTCTCACGCAGCCCCGTGAGCAGCGTCAGCACGGTCGATGCGAGGTTGAGCGCGAGGAGGATTATCGTACGAACAGTGAGAGCCATGATGCCAGAGTACTAGTACCTCACACGAGTCTGTTCGTCTTCCTGTTACTTCTCAATCACGTGTGAGGTGTCCAATGGGCTGAACAAGGAATGACTATGGCTCGTAACCGGCCGATCTATATCGAACAGCCAAAGAAAGAAGCGCGCGAGTCCAAATACGCTTCAACAAGTACAATGCAGGAAGTAGACTGAAAGCGCTGTAGTTTCGCTTCGCTTCTTTGCCTATAGGAGTGAGGTGACTAAGGGCTATAGTAAAACTCGAGGTCTTTTGCAAACTGCACAATGCCTCGGAACACGTGCTGTCCTCCGGGGCGGATCACGCTGTCAGGCTGCACGAAGTCGTCACCTTCCATTTCGAAACTCATCGCCGCCGTGTTGTTGAACTCGAGGAAGATGGAGTCTGTGAACGTGCCGTAGGCTGGGTACAAGTCAGCAATGATCATGCTGGTGTAAGTGTGCGTGTTGTTGACTTCGATGGCGGCCTTCATACGATCGCCCATGGCCTTGAACTTCGAGCCGTAAGGTTCAGGGGCTTCAGCGTACTTGTTACCGAGAGGACGGAGAATCTGACCGGCGTACGAGTGAACGTCGAGAGCTCCGACGAGAGGCAGGCTCTTGAGCCAAGTGTAAATGCCAGCAGTCTCCGGTTCACTCAGTGGTGCTGTACCAGCGTACGTCTCAGACAGCACGATAGCTCCATGTTGGTTAAAGTACTGGAACGGCCCAAAGTTGCGGTTCAAGTCGACACCAGTCGCTGGGATGTCTCGGAATGGAGGCAATGGACGGCGGTTCTTTCGCCAGTAGCGGTCGCCACCAGCAGCATGCGTATAGAGGAAGCCATCGATATTGACGATCGGCACAAAATTCCAGTCGTACTTCGCCACCAACGCTGTCAACTCCTCATCACCATGACGTAAACCATCCAAGAGCGCTGCCATTGTATAGAACACAGTCGAGCCGGCGTGCCATTCACGCGCATGGATCAGACCCTGTACATACACTGACATCTTTCCCGGTCCAGTCGAGATCTTGTATCCTGGAATGGCTCGGCCTTCATAACTGGTAGAGACCTGATCGATCTTGGTGAAAACCGTTGGATTCTGAGCCACGAGAGCATCCAGAAAAGCATAGATTTCGTCGGCGGTGCGCCAGCAGTCGAAGAAGGCGGCCTCAGTGTACTTGGCGGCACTGGTGCCGTTCATGAGTTCTTGCAGGTGGCGTGACGTGCGCGTCTTGCAGGCCGTGGTCGAGGCAGCAGTGGCTTCGAGTAGCTGCTGTCTATCGACAGCGTCGCGCTCGATACGAACGGGTCCACTGCTGGTGATGGATCGTGTACCTTGGGGCAGGGATACGAAGTGGAACTTCGCCATCTCCGCTTCCGTGGCGTAAATGTCCGCTTGAACGACGCCATCCGTCGCAGTGATACCCCAGACGTCGAGCTCGTATCCAAACGCATTGACCGCCGAGTCGAAAGTAGTCTTGGGTGCCGTGACGTGGAACAACTGCTTCACTTCTGTCGGCGTTCGAGTGGCCGCACTGGTGGTGGCGAGTGCAGCCGTAGCTGCAACTGCAATCGACGCCGAGAGCTTCATACTGTCTTGGGTGTGTGACGGCCAGGAAGTCTCGAAATGAAGCGAGAATGAACGCACGCGGTCGAATGCCAGCGCCTCGCATAGCGGCGGGCATGAAGGAGAGCGGCAGAAGAGCAAAGTCTGAGTACACCCGACTGGGATGACTGATTGCACATAAAAGAGGTGGTTTGGTCGAGACTGATTGGCTCAGGCTGGTGATCAATCAGTCGACGAGGACAGCCTGATAGTAAGGCTGGCAGCTTGCCAGTCTCTCCACGACAGCAGGTTGATGTCCTCGACAGCTTCAAGATGTGGAATCGACCCGCAGCGAGGATTCCTTATTGATCCCGTTGCTTGGCAGTGGGCTTTGCCTGCGTCATGTGCATTGTGATTGAGGAAGCCTATCATGTCTACACATTGGCACCGTCATGCGGCATGACGAGTGGAATGGCTGCTACGAGTCTTCCCGAACCGAGTTGACGCGGGAACTGTACACTGTACATCTCTGTGCGCTGTTGCATTGCATGCTCGTTATGATCCGGTCCGCGGATGAGCCATGCGCGTCTGTAGTTTCGTTATATTCATTCATAGCACTTGGCACGTGCATGTGAAAGCATCTATAGATCAGCATAGTACGCTTTTAACTCCATGGCAAACTGCACAACCCCCTGGTAGATGTGTTGACCACCTGGGCGGATCACACTTGCGTCGGGGATAAACGTCTTGCCTTCCATCTCGAAGCTCAAGCAGGGCGTGTTGTTGAACTCGACAAACACCGCGTCCATGAAAGTTCCGTACGCCGTGTAGAGGTCTGATGCTGTCTGGCTTGTGTATGGGTATGGGTTCTCACGCTGGATCGCGTCTCTCACGTTATCTCCTAGGGTCTTGAGTCTCGATCCAAATGGCTCCGGAGCTTCTATTGACGTGAACCCAAACGGACGGAGCACTAGGCTCGAGTATGCATGCAGGTCCAGGGCTCCGACAAGAGGAATCGTCGCAAGCCACGCGAAGATGCCCGCTGTTTCTGGCTCGCTGAGTGGATAAGGCCCCGGGTACGTGTCGGCACTTACAACCGCTCTGGTCTTGTTGAACGATTCGATCGGTCCAAAGTTGCGGTTCAAATCGACCCCAAACGCTGGTTTACCGGCCGCGGTGACAGTCGGACGGCGGTTCTTCCGCCAGAAGCGATTGCCAGTCGGTGCATGTGTGAATAGGAACCCGTCGAGGTTCAGAATAGGCACAAAATACCAGTCGTACTTGTCCACGATGGACACAATGGTCGAGTCGTTGGCTCGTAGTCCATCGAGGAGCGCTGCGATGGTGTAGAAACCCGAGGATCCGGCATGCCACTCGCGTGCATGGATCAGTCCTTGCACGTAAATCGCCTTCTTCCCTGGACCGGTTGACAACACGTATGCAGGAATGGACCGCTTCTCGACAGTGGTGGCAACCGAACTGATCTTGGAGAAGACCGCTGCATTCTCAGCGACAAGGGCATCCATGAACGCGAAAACCTCGTCTGCAGTGCGCCAGCAGTCGAAGAACGCGTTGTCTGTGTAGTTGACGTCCGTGGCATTGGCAATGGACTGTAAATGCCCAGCCGTGCGCGCCACACACGCCGTGTTCGACGCTGTGCTGTCTTCCAAAAGGCGAGGCATGTCCACAGCATCCTGCACAATGTCAATTAGTGGCGCCTCTTCCATAGACAACCGTCGCGATGCCTCAGTCGTCGTGTAGAATTTGGAGATGACTTCTTCGGTTGCGTAGATATCCGCTCGGATGGTCTGGTCCGGCGTACGCTCGACCTTCCACACATCGAGTTCGTCCCCGAAGTCGTTCAGTGCTTGATCCAAGACAGCTTCATCAATTTCGACATGGAAGAGCTGTTTCTCTGGGATCTCCTGGGTGAAGGAGCCCACTACGAACAGTGCAGCGCTGGCAAGCACCAGGAGCCCTCTCATTGTTCCTCTTCAGTAGAGAGTCAATCGCGTAATGGCTGTCAGCGCAGACACGAGGCTGCCAGCAACGGATAGCACGAGGTGAAAGACGCTGATGATTGGACACTGGCACGTCGCGCTTATTCGAAAGCATCAAGTAGTAAGCCCAGTCATGATGACTGGGATGATGAGATGACTGTCATCTCAGCAAGACTGGTGGTCCACGTCTCCCAATGGGTCAAAGTGTCCACTCTATCGCCTAGAAATCGGCGCCTCGGGTGCATAAAACGCGTAGTACGCGTGCTCGACTGGCGCCTCGAGCGAATGAAATGTTCAAATGAGCCAGTGCTCTGGGGGGGGGTTCGGGTTGGTACCCACTTTTGGCAGTTTTGAGGTAACTGATCCACCTGTACCATTAGCCACCACTTCTGTCAATGTGTATCCACTTCTGACGTCGAACGTCTCTCTAGCCACCACTTCTGTCAAAAGCCCCAGTGGTGCACACTCACTGGCTCAGCTCTCGATGGCGCAGCACCAAGATGACTACATTAGGATCATGAGGGCAAAGTGGAGATTGTTTTTTTCTCTTTTTACATTCAAAATTCGCACGCTACGGACATCATCGCATTCGCTACTTAGCTGTAGTAAGCCTTGAGCTCGCGAGCGAACTGCGCGATACCGTTAAAGACGTGCTGACCACCGGGGCGGATCACACTCTCGGGCTGCACGAAGTTGTTACCCTCCATCTCGAAACTCAACGTCGCAGTCTTGTTGAACTCCATGAAGATCGAGTCCATGAACGAGCCGTAGGCCAGGTACAGCTGTGCGGCTGTCTGGCTCGTGTATCGGTACGTGTTGCCGACTTCAATGGCCTTCTTGACGTTATCACCAAGCGTCTTGAGCTTAGCACCGTATGGAGCAGCAGCCTCCGCTCGCTGGTTGCCAAACGGACGCAGGACCAGGTTTGAGTAGGCATGCACGTCCAGTGCACCGGCGAGTGGCAGCGTCTTGAGGAACGCATAGATGCCCGCCGTCTCAGGCTCCGAGAGTGGGGCTGCGCCTGGGTACGTCTCAGCCGATGGGCTCTCACCGCCCTTACCAAAGTACTCCTTCGGGCCAAAGTTGCGGTTCAGATCGACACCGTAGGTCGAGCCCGAGATACGACGGCGGTTCTTACGCCACAGACGGCCGCTGGACGACGCGTGCGTGTACAAGTAGCCATCCAGGTTCACGATAGGCACGAATACCCAGTCGTACTGGTCGACGAGAGGCTTGAGCGTGGCGTCGCTGTTCCGCACGGCATCGAGCAGCGATGCCATCGTGTAGAATGTTGTCGAGCCCGCGTGCCACTCGCGAGCGTGGATCAGACCCTGTACGTAGATGACTTTCTTGCCCGAGCCTGTCGACAGCTTGTAGCCTGGGATCGTGCGGCCCTCGTAAGTCGTCGAGACCTTGCTAATCCTGGAGAAGATCGTTGGGTTTTCCATCACAAGCTGGTCAAAGAAGGCAAACACCTCGTCGGCCGTGCGCCAGCAGTCGAAAAAGGCGTTGTCCGTGTACTTGGTGGCAGTAGTTTGCTGCAAGTGGCGAGCTGTGCGGGCCGAGCACGTCGCGGTGATGGCGGCGCTTGACTCGAGGAGCTCCTTGGTGTTGACAGCGTCGCGCTCGATCTGGATAAGCGGTGAACCCTCAGTCGAACGCAGGTTCTTGGCCGCGGGCGCGGCATAGAACTTGTTGATGGTCTCCTCCGTCGCGTAGATGTCGGCCTTGACATTGTTGGTGCCGTCGGCTGCGGCGTCCCAGACGTCGAGTTCGCCACCGAACTGGTTGAGGGCAGTGTCGAAGACCGTCTTAGGCACAGTGACATGGAAGAGCTGCTTGACCGAGGCGTCTTCGGCAGCGACCTGGCCGGCCACGAGAGCAGCAACCGCAGGAAGAGCCGGGAAGAAGAGCTTCATGACGTCGAGTTGAGTCGAGTTGCTGCAAGCCGAGAAAAGGAAGAGTGAGGACGAAGACGTGAGGAGACCGCCATCGTGGACAGCCGACGGCGCAGTGGACAGCGCAGTGGATGGCGCAGCTGGGAGGCGAGTATCAATCGAAGACGGCGATCTTTCCGCGTCTGAGTCGACGTCGGTTGACACATCAAGATCGAAGGCGCCATTAGCCAGGATCTTGAAGACAGACCACGGCAGCAGCATCCAGAAACGCGAGTCAGGTCAAGAGGCAGCCATGGTCCAACTCAGGATCAAGAGTTCTCAGACGTAACAGTGCCACGTCGGTGCGTGGAGCCTCCGTGACCAAGCAGGGATTGTGATAAAGTGGCAGTACTGTATGTAGGACCATCGAGGCGCCTTGCTGTTGAAGGACAGGAGCTCCCGGCTCAGCACGTTGAGAACAGCAGCCTAGCACAGCTGTTGAGCTCTTCACTGCACTCAGACTTAATGCGTGTCATCCTGAGCCACAGACACGGACACAGAGGATGAAGACCTGGACTCGGAAGGCGGATTAGACCGTCGCTTCTTCGTGTGGAGACGAAGATGTGGGCTCGACTAGAAGCCCCCATGAGAGGCAGGAGGCATCCCATACTGAGCCCAAGGTCACGAAGAGTCCTGGGTTCGATGAGATCCGCTTCGTTACTCAGACTGATAGGAAGATCTCGGGTGTCTGATTATGGGTTGCAGGATCTCGGTACTGGGATCTGATTGGCTGCTGCTTCCGTTCCATAGATCGGGCAGGTCGGCTGATTATTTCCCCGGCTCTTTGGTTTCTTTATTTTCTCTTTAATTTCATCCAGAATCAATTTTAAAGACACTTAAATTCGGTGTGGTATGATATGGGTACACGAAGTATTGTAAATAGTAGAAAATGGAAGTTGCAATACTGGTTTTTGATATGAATGATGACATTGAATGGCAGAATTGAAAGGCATACAAGCGACTGACTAGACGGCGAGAGGATCAGAGCTATAGTTTCTCAGTGCTTAGGCCCAGTATGTCTTCATCTCCTTGGCGAACTGCACGAGACCCTGGAAGACGTGGAGACCACCAGGGCGGATGGCGCTCTCGGGCTGCACGAAGCTCGAGCCTTCCATCTCGAACGTCACGGACGCCGTCTTGTTGAGCTCCGAGTACACTGCATCCGTGAAGGTGCCGTAGCAGAGGTACAGCTCAGCTGAGGTCTGGCTTGTGTACTTGGTCGTGTGACCGGCCATCGTCGCTTTGGCAACATTGTCACCGAGCGTCTTGAGCTTCCCACCCCATGGAGCAGGAGCCTCAGCACGCTGGTAACCAAATGGACGGAGCACAAGGCCTGAGTACGAATGGATATCCACCGCTCCCTTGAGGTTTGGCAGGCTCTTGAGGAAGGCCCAAGTGCCAGCAGTCTCCGGCTCACTCAAAACCGCCGTACCTGGGTACGTCTCCGACGACTTGCCATCGCCTGCCCGGCCAAAGTAGGCGGCTGGGCCGTAGTTACGGTTGAGATCCACACCGTACGTGGACGTGCCCGTCTTTCGGCGGTTCTTACGCCAGAGGCGGGTCGTGCTCCACGTGAAGAGGTTGCCGTCGATGTTGAGCAATGGCACAAAGTACCAGTCGTACTCGTCGAAGATGGCCTTGATGGATGCGTCACCGGTCTTGATGCCGTCGAGGAACGCGGCAATAGCGTACTGCGTGGTGCTGGCCGCGTGCCACTCGCGTGCGTGGATGCCGCCCTGCGTGTAGAGCGACTTCTTGTTTGAGCCTCCAGTCGAGATTTTGTAGGCAGGGATGTTCCGGCCATCGATGGTCGTAGCTACACTTGGGATCTTCGAGATCAGCGTCGGGTTCTCCGACACAAGCGAATCGAGGAACGTGAAGACCTCATCAGGCTTCCGCCAACAGTCAAAGAACGCGTTTTGAACGTACGACGTTGCGAGTGCCACATCCTCGAGCCATCCAGCAGTGCGGGTGCTGCACGCTGCGCGGATCTGAGCCCGCTCAGCGAGAAATTCAGCCGTGTTGACTGGGTCGCGCTGCACCTGCACGTCGCTTCCGAGCGTCGTAATGCCACTAGGCTTGAGCTTGGTAATGGTGGCTTCGGTGACATAAATGTCAGCTTGGACCTTATTGCCATCCGCTGGTTCTGCCTTCCAGACGTCAAAGTCGTCCGCCAACGACACCTGGGCGGCATCAAAGAGCTCCTTGGGCATTGTCACGTGGTAGAGCTGCTTGGGCGACTTGTCAGCCGTGGCTCCGGTGAGAGCAGCAGCCAGAAGAGCAATCGGGTAGAGGATCTTCATGGTCAAGAAGAAAAACGAGGAGAGCTTGCGAGCGCGAGAGCGAATTGCGAAGTGAGAGACGACAACGAGGCGAGCCACAATCGTGGCGGCGCTCAGGAGGAAGCTGCCCTGAGCAAAGGCACAGGCGACCCGAACGCTAGACTTGAGCATACTGGGCCTAGAACCTCGACATCCATGGAGTCTCCATCCATTGGAGACGCCAGGGCTCTTGAGGTTCTTTCGATTGGAGACGGCGCCAGAATCAGCTGCTCACCCAGTCTGTGTGTCTTCATCTTCAGGCACCGAAGCCCATGGACATCCGGTTCGTTGGCGCGATCTTCGTCTCTGATTCCACAGCTGAGAGCCACCCCAAGAGAAACTGCTTCAATGAAGGCGCTTAAGCACCGGCACATCCCCCCCCCCACAGAATGGAATGGCGTGATCTTGCGCGAGTCATGACCCACGGCAGTTGTGGGTCATGGCTCACGGAAGATCGCATCCGCTCAGTCTGATTACGCCGCCCATCCACTCCGCTCCATTCGAATCGAATAGAGACCATGTCCACGTTGAAGTCACAACGCACAACTCCCAGAACCTTCATGCAAACATTCGTTCTCAATTCTCGGCTTCGTTCTCGGCTTGCTCTAATGCCTGTAGCTCTACATCTGGTGGTGGTGGTGCCTTTTGCTTGAGCGACAGCTTGCCCACGGCGTTGCTGCTCGGGTGCTGCCAGCTCTTGGCGATCTTGTAGAAGCGCTGTCTTCGACGAAAAGTCTCGAGCTCTCGTGTTGTGAGTGGCACCGTCTCGACGTCGAAGATGCACTCTTGTGGGAGGTTCTTCTCGGCGAATGAGCCTGGGTAGTGCTCTGCGAGACGCGCCTTTGACCGCTGGAGGGCGTCTTTGTCCGGGTTCCAGACGGCGATATGGTCGCTGTTGATGTACAGTGGAGGGACCTCTTCGTCCTGCTTGACAAGAGGTGCTTTCACAGGGTAATAATGCAGCGCATCGCCACACAATGCGTGGTCGCTGGGCTTCGCATCCCAGCCAATCGACCCGACACCATAGTCCGAAAATGCGTACTCTGCGTCGGCGACCTCACATGCTAGAAAATAGAACTCTTTATCTCCGTACGATGGCGGGCGATACGCGTGGTGGAGTGTCACGAACGAACCAAGGATAGCGGTCGCTCGTGCCTGCTTGAGCTTATTCCACAGCACGACAGAGGAGTCGGCGTGGTGTCCAGCCCGAAAGTTCCACGCATGCGTACGACGAAGGAACTCGCTTGGTTCGTGTGCCGCCTTCTTCCTTAGCTTTTGTGTGTTGTCTGGATGCAGCTGACCCACGAGCATGCCATTTTGGACGTCTTTGGACACACGCGGCACTGTCGGAAGCCGCTGGAACGGTAAGCGATCGAACTCTTCGACAAACTTGTGCAGTTGTGATCGCTCCGGTGTCGCTTCACTAACACGCTCGGCGAGGAACTCGTCCGTGAAGCTAATGCGGTCGTTAAAGAACAGCGTCCCAGTCATCTGATACTTGTCCAAATCCCACAAACTACTCGGGTCTTGCAGGAACATGACGTCTGCGTCGAGCATCATGACTTCCTGAAAACGGGAGAAGAGCAGCGACAGGATCTTGATGTCGAACGACCGAAAGCGTCGCCGGCAAGTCGCGATGTCATCACAGAAAAACGGCCGTGGCGCACTCAATGCGCTCGTCTCTACGGCCTGTGCGGCCATCTCACACACATCGTACACACGCACATTGAGCGTCTCGTCGTGCTCGAGCTTGTCGCGAAGGCGGCCGCTCAGGTCGCCACAATGCGGGACCTCGATGGGCAAGTCGATCTGCATCGCCCGGAGCTCCATGATAAGCGAGATACCGAGCATGGCGACGCCATCGAACATGGGTAGCACGATGCCACGTGGCTCTGTGGCTGGGTGGCGGGCCAACTCGTAGAGCATCGTCGCGACGTTCTGCCGAGCATGGAGGATCACGCGGAGCGACAGCAAATTCCCAAGCATTAGCACGGTCCCGAGGCACAGCACAGCCACCATACACTGGCTGAGCGTCGGCATGGGCAGCACGAGCCCCATGCAGCGCAGCACGTGGCCCTGGCGGCGCCTGGGCATGCGCATCGCACCGCGCATCTTCCTCCTGATGACTGGCCGCTTGAGTCTGACTCCCCAATGGCCCGGCCAAGATGACTAATCAATCCGGTCAACTCGATGCGCACTTAGTGAGACGAAGAGTCACGGATCCAGTGTGTCGCACTCTGCGAACTTTTCTCTTAAGTACGGTTTCCAAGAGGTTACACGAAGGTTGCGCGAAGCCGGAGGGTACAGTTGATGTACCCGGTAGGGTACCTTTTTGTACCCGCCAATTGAACGGCACCTGGCGGCCACCACATCCGAGATATCGCCGGGACCAAGCAAGTTTCCTCCTTCCGCTCCCCGACTTGATCGCGTCAGTACGAGCCCCATGGATCCCAACCAGCGTACGTATGCACTTGACGGCAATGTCCACACTGTGCGCTGTCGACGCATGGCGGAATCATCTCTAGAGCACCAGAACTGACGCCGCTATGACCCTGTAACCCTGTAGCCAAGAAGAGCACCTTGAACCCGACGGCGCGCACGTTCTCGTTCAACCCGTCAGCCTCCTCGTGGACGCCACCATCGTATGGCGCGCCACCACCGCCGCCACCACCGGCCCCGCCAGCGCCTCCAGCGTTCAACGTCGTGATGCCTGTGCCGAAGAAGGGCAGTGCGTTCGGTGCTGCTGCGGCTCCTGCTGCCCCAGCGCCTGCGTCGCCCAAGCCAGCGAGCCCAAAGAAGGCTCCTACGCCTGTGGCCTCGCCGAGGAAGGCGGCGACGCCAGTGGCGTCCCCCAAGGCGGCGCCTGCGGAGGAATCGGAGACCATCGAGGCCAAGGTCGAGAAGCTCGACCTCAACGAGACGCCAGCGGCTGCTGAGGTCGAGGAGGAAGAAGAGTTCGTCGAAGAAGAAGAAGTCGGTGATGAGGATCCACGTGAGCACTTGAACGTCGTGCTTATCGGTCACGTCGATGCCGGCAAGTCGACGCTCTCGGGTAACATTCTGTACCTCATGGACATGGTCGACAAGCGTACGATCGAGCGCTTCGAGAAGGAGGCCAAGCAGCGCAACCGTGACAGTTGGTTCCTTGCGTACATCATGGACACGGGTGAGGAAGAGCGTGCCAAGGGTAAGACCGTCGAGGTCGGTCGTGCGCAGTTCGAGACGGAGAACCGTCGTTTCACGATCCTTGATGCCCCGGGCCACAAGAACTACGTGCCGAACATGATCCAGGGTGCGTCGCAGGCCGATGTTGGTATCCTCGTGATCTCGGCCCGTAAGGGTGAGTTCGAGACGGGTTTCGAACGTGGTGGTCAGACCCGTGAGCACGCCATGCTTGCCAAGACCCTCGGTATCAACAAGCTCGTGGTCGTGATCAACAAGATGGACGAGGCCAACTGGGCTCAGGAGCGTTACGATGAGTGCACCAACAAGCTGCGTCCGTTCCTGCGCACGTGTGGTTTCGCCGTCAAGCGTGATGTGTCGTTCATCCCGATCTCGGGTCTGCAAGGTGACAACATTAAGACGCGTCTCGATAAGACCAAGGCTCCATGGTACGATGGCGAGTCTCTCATCGAGCACCTCGATCAGATGCACATTGGCGGTCGTAACGCCGAAGGCCCACTCCGTGTACCTATCCTTGACCGCTACCAGGAGCGTGGCACCGTTGCCATGGGTAAGGTCGAGTCGGGTATTCTCCGCACGGGCCAGAAGGTGCTGCTCATGCCTACGCGCTCGACCGCCGTGGTGAACCAGGTGTACATCAACGAGAAGCCAGTGCGCACGGCCAAGCCTGGTGAGAACGTGCTCATCCGTCTCTCGTGCGGTGTCGATGACGTGCAGAAGGGTTTCGTGCTGTGTGGCCCGAAGGCCGATCCACAACCAAAGGCGATCCACCAGTTCATCGCCCAGATCGCTCTCGTTGACACCCTGGAGCACCGCCCGCTTATGACGGCTGGTTACAAGTGCATTCTTCACATTCACACAATCGCTCAGG
>KE464701.1:0-12058 GCA_000387445.2 Pythium aphanidermatum DAOM BR444 | reverse complement strand
CCTCGCTGGCAAACAGCTGCAGCTCCGTCAGGTTGCGTCGTTTGGCTGGCAGCAGGCGCTTGACGGCGACGTGGTTGCCTGTCGTCGCGAGCTTTGCGAGCCACACCTCGCCTGTGGCCCCTGTGGCAAGGTGCTTGATCAGTTGAATATCTTGGAGTGCGATCCGCTTATAATTGATGAGTGGATGCGTTTCAAAGAGCTGCAGGGTCTTGAGGGCTGCGTCGTCTCTGCCTGACAGGATCTCCGTCTCGTCGTGGAAGCTCTCTGGGATGCCCGACTTCTGCAGCCAGGACACGTACTGGTTCTCCGCGACAGTGTCAAGGTAGTCGTGTGGTTCGT
The DNA here is from genome assembly GCA_000387445.2 of Pythium aphanidermatum DAOM BR444. Classification (NCBI taxonomy): domain Eukaryota; phylum Oomycota; class Peronosporomycetes; order Pythiales; family Pythiaceae; genus Pythium; species Pythium aphanidermatum. Next base: position 11,719 of record KE464701.1, on the reverse strand, counting down.
GCTCATAATCGTCAGCTGGGTCATAGGAATCCGTGCACGAGGACCGGTCGCCGTCGTGCATCTCCTGTTCCTTCCGTCGCCTTTTCTTCTTCGCTACGACACAGTAGCGAGATAGGGCAATTGCAACCAGGGCAACGCCGATACCGACGCCAATGAGGTACTCATATCGGGCTTTCTTGTGGTCGAGTGCGTAGTTGTGCAGCCACGGCGTCAGGATCTTCCCTGGCTCGGGGTCACACCACTTGCTAAGATCTGCCTGCGTTGCGTAGGGCACACACGGGTAGATCGGCGCGGGAGTAGCTGGGCATTCCTCCCATGCCACTTCCTTCTCCTTGGAGATTGTGTGGATGCTGTAGATGAGAAACTGCGAGCCATCCGAGTTCCAGAAGTGTCGATACACGCGAGGATCCGGGATGTCGTCGGGTTCGGCACCATCAGCCCACATGGAGCTGTGACCATTCACAGCAGTCTCGGACGAAGCACAAAGACTAGCCGCACCCATTTGATTGCCGTCGCAGAAGAAAGAGCGGTAGAAGAGGTCTCCATTGAGGGTTGAGCAATTGCGAGGGATGCAGCCACCGCGCACATAGCCCTTGAGAGGGACGCTGATCTGGGCCATGGATCGACCGCAGCGGGTGTACAAGCGGATGGGCGTGTTGTCGAGGTCGAGGACGATGCCCAAGTCCCAGAGAAGCGCACGCTGCAGCAGACCCGGGAGCTGGCTGAACTTGAGGTCGTAGGGCTCGAGCTTGTCGAGGACTTGCTGGGGGATGTCCCCAGCGATCTCCAGAGGCTCGATGTAATCGTTCTCGAGATACCGTCGGTAGTAGTGCTGTGCGAGGTCGGACGTGCGTCCGTTGAAGACGAAGTAGTGGTCCAATGGCACGCGCATGCGTTGTGGCTCTCTCTCGACGGCCTTCGCTGACACACTGGATGCCAATACCAACGCCATGACGACGACCATATACATCGACGTCTTGGCGCTCATTCCGAACCATCCCGACATCCTTCGCCGCCCTAGTTGGTACGAATCGATACAGCGGAATCTCCTCTTCGTGCTGATCGTCTGTTCCATACGACTGGGGCTCTGTCTCCGTCGAGCGATGTCCTCGACTGCGCCCATTATCTAGCTTCTGGCGTTGCTGAATTTCTCGCGGGAGGACCTGTCCAGTCCACTTGCTTATGTAATGCACTCCGGCTCCTTTGGCAACATCTTCGCGCACCATAAGATTCTGATACATAGTACCGGTTGAAGGGTACTCTTCACCTAACCACGCATGGCGTGTTTGTGCAACAGGATCCACCATCTGGTCGGGATGCTCGCACCAAGCACCATAATCGGAGCCTTCAAAACTTTATATTTACGCCTCCCCCGGAATGGTGCTTGGGGCGCCGGAACACGCAACCGCCCTGCACCACTCACTGTTAATACTCAGCCCATCGAGACTTCATGGCTGGTTTCAAAGCACCCATTAACACACACTGATAAACCTGTAGAGGAAATGCATCCCCCTGGCTCCTGCCGTGCCACGGACGGCCCACACGCATGCATGCAAACATCGAGTGCCATCGTACCAGCCGTCTATCTTCAGCTGTGCATGGGGTGGGCGCATCTCCATTTTCACATCTTCGTACCTGTAACATTCTCTCTCCCTTTGGAATCCGATTCTTCCAGTGGTGCTTGGTGTGCGTGTCTGAGGCGTCTGAGTCCATACATTGGCCAAGATCTCCATCTTGTCCCCACACCCAACCTCTCTCTTCTTATACGCGTGACACTGCCTGCGTGTGGAGCTCCTCGCCTCGACCCCTCCATTCACCAAACAGACCGGCGCCCGCCACCTCCATCCTCCTCCCTCCCCCGTCCCCATGGCCTCCTCTTCCTCCTCGGGCTTCGCCCTCGCCGCGCAGCCGTACGTCTGCGGCGGCACGGCTGCTGTCTTCGCCGCTGTGGCGATCCACCCCATTGATCTCGTCAAGGTGCACCTGCAGCTCGCGGGCCAGACCGGCGCCAACGTCACGGGCATCAGCGTCGCGCGTTCGGTGGTGGCTAAGGAAGGCATCGCCGGTCTGTACAGCGGACTCTCGGCCGCCGTGGCGCGTCAGATGGTCTACGGCACGGCGCGTCTCGGCATGCACCGCGCGTGCTCGGATTACCTGATTGCGCGTCGTGTGCAGAACGGTCAGAGCGCGTCGCTGCCACTCGCCATCAAGTCGGCCTCGGCCATGACCACGGGCGCCATTGCTGCGACGCTTGGCTGCCCGATGGATGTGGCGCTCGTGCGTATGCAGGCCGACACCCTCGCGCCAGCGGCTGAGCGCCGTGGCTACACCAACGTGTTCGACGCGATTCTCAAGATTGCGAGATCGGAGGGCGTGGCAACGCTTTGGAGAGGTAGCATCCCTCTCGTTGCCCGTGGCGCCGCCATGAACCTTGGTATGATGGCTTCGTACGACCAGGCCAAGGAGATGTTCACGGCCAAGTACGGCCCGGGTTTCCTCACCAGTACGGGCGCCAGTGCCGTCTCGGGCTTCGCCTGTGCGTTCACGTCGCTGCCGTTCGACCTTGTCAAGTCGCGTCTGATGAACATGAAGAAGGATCCACTGACGGGCAAGATGCCGTACACGGGCGTGACCGACTGCTTCCGACAGATCATCGTCAAGGAAGGACCGACTAAGTTATGGCGTGGTTACTGGACCTACTACACGCGTTGCGCGCCAAATGCTATGATCGTGCTGCTAGTTGTTGAGCACATCAACAGCATTTACCGAACAGCGTTCGGTCTCGACAGCAAGTAGATTCCCTCTTTATCCCTTTGCGATTGCGAGACACGACTCGTAAATCCACACGTACGTTTGCCTTATTATCCAGTGTCTCTCTGTGCATTTGCTTCACCATATCGATGCCTCCTCACCTACCTGGTCACAGGATAATGACAAGTGCAGGAACGTGAAAGGTGTCAGGAGCGACTTGAAACGGGCAGAGATCCCGCACCGGATCAGACGAAGCTAGACACAAGGAGACGCAATCGGAAATCGCAACATCAAACGCAGCTCCACTTACTGAACGCACTCCGATATGCATGCTGCTACTGGCAGCTTGGACACGAGTCGCGGCCGTGAGCACCACATTTCGTGCTGGCTTCGATATCCTTGGCCACCTTGGCAGGCCGCATCGCTTCCACTTCCGCTTCAACCGGGTCGCTCGCTCCCAGCCCAAGCAGCCGGCGGACGTCCTCCTCCATCTCTTGCGGCAGCACACGCGTCTCATACCGCCGAAAGGGTTTCCCGTGGCGGTCAATCAAAAACTTGGTGAAGTTCCATTCCGTGAACGGCCCGAAAACGCCTGGCAGATGGGCATTGCAGTGGATGAACGCCTCTCGCGCGTAAGGACCATTGACGTCCCGCTTGGCTAGTACACGGAAGCGAACACCGTACGCGTGCTGCAAATGCAGGACAATCGCGTGCTCGGTGGACAGTTCCAAGCCCAAGAACTGATCACTTGGACACGCCACAATCGACAGCCCATGCGTTTTGTACTTGGCCCACAAGTTCACAAGGGCAGGATACTGGAACTTGGCTTCGGGGTCGTTGGACGCCACGTTCACCAGCAACACGACTCTCCCCGTAAAGAGACCACCAAACGAGAAGCGATTCCCGCCGGCGTCGACGTCTTGGAGGTCGTAAAACGACCCGGCGACGATCTCGTCCGCCCGCTCGTGCGTCTCCTTGTACTTGGCCCCCGCGTCCAACAGCGTGAGCAGCCACTTCTGTTGTCTACCTGCCGACATAAAATCCAATCGCTCCATGTGGTCGTCGTTCCACACACGAAGCCCGTGATACATGGGCGAGTTCTGAGTTCCGACGTCAAGTGCCACCAATGCGTCGTCCAACTCCACACGAGCGAGCTCTTGTCGGGCCACATCATCGTCGAACACAAACAGAGCGTGGTGTTTGACGCTGTTGACGACCACGTAGCTCCGCTTCTCGTGGCCTTGAGGTACTGTGCTCCAGCATGAGGATAGCGACAACAGAAGCATCCGCATGCTCGACGGAGGCTGCTTCCGAAACACGGTGCCCGCCCGTGTGGCGCCATCCACTACAGCCCACACTGACAGCTTCGTCGGAGGGGGCGTCTTCGAGTCGGGTGTGGCCGTGAGGTCGTCCACAGGGACGTCCTCATTCGATTGGTTGTGGCCAGAGTCGAGGGCATGGAGCGCGACTGGAGAAACCAGTTCGAGGCTTTCGTTTGTGTGGACGTACCGTCGCGTCCGCGCGTCCACAACCGCCACGGAGGTTCTGTCCCCACTCGTTTGAGTGTCCACTGACTCGTCGTTCGGTTCCTGCACTGGAGATACGAAGCCACTGAGGACGAGGATCTCAGCGAGCTGCTTGGCCGTATGCTCAGACGCATTAGCAGCTCGTGAGAGCACGAGGAATTTGAGGATCACGTCCACAAGGGTGCGGCCTCTGGTCGTGGGGCCGACCGCGCGGCCGTGGCCCCCACAGCCGTGCTTTGTCCGCTGTGGCCAATGCGGACGCTTGAAGATAGACCCGGCTACTTCCGGTGAGGAGAGATAGACCGCCACAGCATCCGCTTGTGCTTTGACCTCCGAAGGCAGCCGTGCAAACTCTTGCAGCCGTTGGAACACGCGACCTTCGACGTGAGGCGTCAGGTTGAGGAGCCCAGTCTGCGTGCTCTGTCTCTCGGTGTGCATGATGGCCTCTGTTCGGTCTGCAATGGCCGCCATGGTCGAGGCCGCATCCGCCGTGACCATAATGACGTTGAAACCGAAATGAACCGAGTCAGGTTCTGGCCGTTGGCGAGTCGGTGGAACTGGGACGGGGGCATTCCATGGCAAAACGCGAAGGTCTAACCGCATCATGCAGTTGGACTTTTCACGTCTAGCCCGCATGCTCAAGAAGTCGCGCATCAAGTGCAGTGTTGAAGCAACAGTTGACGATGGACCAAACGGTCTAAGAAAACAGTTTTGTGTTGAACGAAATCAAAAAAGAGGTATCTTAAATTACGCATGCAAAAAAGCAAAATACTTAAAACAGCGAAGACAGATCGCGAGCAGGAAGGCGTGTGGACTGAGAGACCAACTCCCGCGTGCCCCAACACACAGTCGTCGCCTCTTCGTCCTGCCTGGCCCCGCGTCTGCAGTCGTCGCGGCGCGTCCTGGGTCTATCTTCTTCATGTGGTGCCCTCGGCATCTTTTCAGCAGTGTCGTCGTCGTCTCGGCCCTCTCACTTGGTGGCTGGCGCTAAATATCCTCATCTTCCTCTTGAGTGCGTCTACGGAGCCTGCGAACTCACTTCCGTGACCTTGGTCTGGGGAGCTTCTGTATTCAGCTCCTCAACCTTCGTCTGTGGTGCTGGCTCTGCAGGCTTGGTCTCTTCCTCCTGGTTACTGGGCTGTTCAGGCGCAGTATCCATGCTGAGGACTTTGACCGTCTCGGTGACGACCGTCTCGCTATGACTTGAAGTCGTCTCCGCCTCAGCCTCGGCCGTTGTCACAGTCGTCGTGACTGATTTGGTCGCGGGCTCGGCTGGGGCAGCAGGGGCCTCTTCAATTTTCTTCTCGGCCTCTGCTGTCTCGGACGTTGCGGTCTCTTCAGACCCCTTCTCGGCAGTCGCGATATCTGGCTCAGCCTGCTTGAAGACTTGTGTCACAATCTCGGCCTCAAACGACAATGGCGCCTCACTTGGGCCGAATCGCTTGACCGGATGACCATTCCTGTCGACGAGGAACTTGGCAAAGTTCCACGAAATGTACTGAGACGAGTCGTCTTCGGTGTTGGCTGTCTTGTCTTTGAGGAAGCGGAATACATGGCGCGCGTCGGGGCCGTTCACGTCGCCCTTGGTGAAAACGGTGAAGGGGGCTTCGTATTTTGCAATGAATGCCTTGATTTCTTCGTCTGTGCCAGGCTCCTGGCCGCCGAACTGGTTGCACGGGAACAGCAAGACCTCGAGGCCTTGCTCCTTGAATTTGTTCTGTAGCGTCGCGAGCTCCGGGTAGTTGATTGGGGTCAACCCACACTCGCTCGAGACGTTCACAATGAGCAGTACTTTGCCTTTGAACTGGTCAAACGACACCTCGTTGCCGTCGATGTCCTTGTCTTTGAGCTCGTAGATCGAGGAGATCTTGGTCAGATCAACCGTGACGTCCTCTCGGTACTTGAGCCCGAGCTTGATAAGTGAGTGGACGATCGCTTCCCGCTCGACCTTCGTTGTTGCGTTGATGAGCTCGGCCGCCGTCTCATTCCACAGCTTGATACCATGCGTGAAGTGATACTTGTCGAAGGACACAAACACACCCGCAGACGCCTCGAAGTGCGCGATGGGCGCGCGTCCGACGTCTGTATCGAAGAGAGTGACCGATTTCAGCCTCTCATTGACCACGACATACGTGTCTTTGCCTTGGGTCAATGGTGCTAAGAATCCAGCCTTGCGTTTCAAGATACCAGCGTACACGGCACCATCGACGAGCTTCCACACCGTCAGACCCTTGATCTCCGTCACTTCTTCGGCCAGTGGCACGAAGAGCTCATTGTCCTTGTACACCAATGGCGCCGTGAGGTTGGCAGCCGTCGGAAGCTTCTCATGCTCCTTGTACGGAGTGATGAAGCCATGCAGTACCAAGGCTTCAAACAGCTTCTTGGCATGCGCACGGCGTTTCGCAGCTTCATCCACAACAGGAACAGGGGCCGCAGCAGCCTCCACGGCTGGAGCTGCCTCAGCTCCTTCAGTCGCTTCGGTACTAGCCGCCGGCTCAGCAGCAGGCGCTTCAGCCGCAGGAGCCTCAGCAGCAGGCGCTTCAGCCGCAGGAGCCTCAGCAGCAGGCGCTTCAGCCGCAGGAGCCTCAGCAGCAGGCGCTTCAGCAGCAGGAGCCTCAGCAGCAGGCGCTTCGGCTGTTTCCGTTGGAGGAGCCTCCGCCTCAGGCGCAGGGGCTTCAGCTGGAGTGAGCCACGCGTCGATCTTGTCGAGCAGCGCCTTGGCGCGTGCCGAGCGTAGCGTCTTGACGAGGTTGGCATGGTGCGTGGCGAAGACGTCGTTCTGGTGCTCAGTGAGGAATGCTTCGAGGTTCTTAACTTCGGTCTGGAGTTCTTCGGGGAGGGCAGCGAACTGCTGGAGACGGCTAAACACACGGCCTTCAAGTTGGGAGGACGCCATTGTTGGTGGGATTAGTGGAAAAAGTTTGTGTTGGGTTTTGGAGTGGGAAAGAGAACCGGAACAATTTGGGGATTGTCGGTTCAGGAAAGTGCTTGGCAGGCTCTTGGGGTAGCCTACGGGAGTGCTTGAGGGAAAAGGAGCTTGGGGGATGCCGAGGAAATGGCAAAGTGGGAGACGAGAGGCCAACCGCGATGGCAGGGTGAAGGCAGGGTCGTGTCCCAGAGGAGTTCCCTCATGGCCGAAGATGGCTCCGCTCGTCTCTATGTACACTTCCCAACATTGCGCGGGCCGTCGGCGAAGAAGGAGAAAGGGATGAAGAAAACGAGCCACCCGCCGGGTTATACGCGAGGAGAAAGCCCAGGAAGCCGATTGGCGCAGCGGGTGTCTGTTGGCGCTGACGAGGAGGATGATACGCGAGAAGGAGCGACAGGGCCACGCAGGTGGCTACATTGTATAGGGGATCGGAGGTATGCCACATGTCTGCTGGCGAGCGTACAGTCAACTCAAAACGAGTATGGCCCCGTCACACGAACATGAGGTTTATTAATTTGCACAGGTTCCATCTGGAGCATCTTTATCCTTCTCTCTCTTCAACGTTACAGGGAGGTGTATCCTCACTTGACGAAGTGGCTGGTTTTGGAGTCGCTCTGTGTTCCGTCCGAGCCAAGTGCCGATCATGCTAAAGTCTTGGCAGAAAACCAAATTCAGATATGGGGCTCTGCGTTTTGATCTGCTTCTTGCGCTCAGTGTCAACACAGTAGTGTCCAGAATTTGAACGCGGACACTTCATGGCTGCCATGAGAGACATGCATCACTACATACCCAACACCCTTGGCCACCCTCCACACTGACGAGTTATGTCCCTCTTCTTCCGTCCAGTTCTGCCGTCGTCTTCCTCCGGATCGATCTTCGCAGCAGGCTTCTGCCGACTTTGATCCGTTGGCACATCGATGGACTCGTGCTCTGTTGCCAACAGACTGTTGGCGTCCAGCTCTGTCCAATTGGCGCATTCTAATCCACCAACGCGGTGGTGATGACCACACTTTTCTCGCCTTTCGCTGGACACTTGGCCGAACCTGCACTTCCCCGCTGACGGTGATGACGTGCGCATGTCGCATGCCTCTCACGGGCGACTTGTTGGAGCGACACGGACACGCATGAGCGGTCGTCTGCGTGGCCCATGCAGCGACTGCTCTTACCTACGCTTGTCTATCACGGCCCCATGCGCGATATAGGTAGGCTGGCAGCTCGTACGAATCCTTGCTTCCTGTGTCAACGAGATTTGGCCCGCATCATGTTCATGTTGGTACCAACAACAGACCGTCTGCCAACATGACCGCCCATCACTGCCTTCTCTCCCCACCTTCACTTTTCCATCGGCCCATACGGTAAGTTGAAGTCACTACGCCGAAGGCGGCGCGGCTGCTCGCTCTTCTGGTGGCGCAAACACTCCTGTGCCCAATCACAAGCCCCCACGCCGCACATGTTGCACGCCGCACATGTTGAAGTGACTGGCGACAGGCAATGGCGCCAGAGCCCCACACAGACGCCCACACATGGCGCAGCAAATAACAATATATTGGGCAAGTCAAGACTAGGCATATGCATCATCACAGACGAGCGCGTGAGGTTCATGGAGCCTCCGCAGGCTTGGCAGCCTCCTCCGTCTTCGCGGCAGCAGGCTCCTCGGTCTTAGCAGTCTCCACGGCGGCAGGGGTCTCACCTCCGACTGGCTGAGCCAGAAGCGTCTTGATGTCTTCCTCGAACGAGAACGGCAGGTCCTTTGGCGCGTAGCGCTTGTACGGCTTACCATTGCGGTCCACGAGGAACTTGGTGAAGTTCCACTTGACGAAGTTGCCGAACGAACCTGGAAGCTGCGCCTTCAGGTACGTGAACACTGGTCGCGCGTTAGCGCCGTTCACATCAGCCTTCTCAAAGAACTGGAACTTGCAGTCGTACTTCTTAACAAACTCCATGATCTCCTCGTGCGTGCCTGGCTCCTGGCGTGCAAACTGGTTGCACGGGAAGGCGAGGATCTCCAGGCCCTGGTCACGGTACTTCTCGTCAAGAGCTGCGAGCTCCGGGTAATTGGTTGGCGTCAAGCCACACTTGCTCGAAACGTTGACGATGAGGAGGACCTTACCCTTGTACTTGTCCATAGGCACTTCATTGCCCTGCATATCACGGTCCTTCAGCTCGTACACCGACTTGACGTTCTCCGTATCGACGTTGAATGCCTCACGGTACGTGGCACCTGCGTTGATGATGGAGTTGAGCCACTCTTCTTGCGCGTCCTTGGACTGCACGCCAATGTACAAGGCCTCCTCATCCTTCGAAACCTTGATACCGTGCTCGAGGGTCTTGTCGAACTCGACGAAAGCGCCATCAAGGTCGATCTTCGACTTCAGCTCTAGGGCAACGTCATCATCGAAAATGTACAGACCCTTGAGCTTCTCATTCGCAACAGCGTACGCGTCCTTGGCGCCGAAGAGGCGCGCCGCACGCTTGACCGGACCAGCCTCGATGGCGCCGTCACGCACGGACCACACCGAGTGCTCCGACGCACGGCCAGCCACCTTGTTGTCCGTTGGCACAAAGAGCGCATTGTTACGCTTGAGGAAGTTCTCCACCTGAGTCGCCGCCTCGGCGTCTTCCTTGTGCAGCGCGAGTGTGCCGTTGAGCACAAGGCCGTCGATGACCTTGTCCGCGTCGGCATCTCGGCTCGCCTTCTTGACGAACTCAACGAGCTTGTCGCCCTTGACACCGAACGCCGACTGGAAGAGCGAGACCGACTGCACGCCGAACACCTTGTCGGTCGCGAGCGCGCCCGCGACGCTCGTCACCTGCTGCTGCAGCGTCTCCGAGAGCTTTTCGAACGCGCGGTAGCGGTCAAATACGCGGCCATGAAGGGGAAGTGGCATGCTGGTCGATTGATTGCTGGAGTGTTCTGTGGCGGAAGAGAGTGGTTCCGACGGAGCAAGTTCGTGAATGCGCCCACGTGACGCTGACAGCAGTGGATGGCTCGAATGTTGCGGTATGCTCCCAACGGATCGGCGACACGCCCGAAAGCTCGGGCGGTTCGTCTTGACAGGGCGGAGGTTTGTCTCCGCAGAAGAGTGGGACGGTCCGACGTAAACTACGCGAACGAGCCAATCAAATGCCGTGTCGATGAATACGCAGTGTTCCTTATCTGTGTTTTAATTGGTCGAAATCGGATTTTGACCACCATCTGGTGAAGGTGCCGTTTTTATTCGGCATCCGCGGGGATCTTTGGCGAAAAAATCAAGAAACGCAACGATGATTTCTCAATGAGTGTTGATGGCACAATCCGCACCCCTGATCAGCCCTGTCGGAGTGATCAGCCATGTCCGCCGCGCACCACTTGTTCAGACCATGGCCTGAACTCCACAAGACTGAGAGCCCATTTCCGGAGAGTGAAGTTGCCAAGAAGCTTTCTCACTGCTCATTCCTCAAAACAGTAATCGCTAAGGGACTCAACATGACATCACCTTGTTGGCCAAAAATGGGTTCAATTTTCGATTCGTCTGTGTTAAGAACACAGACTCTGTGACACGAATCTTAACTGTCATCTCAACCCAGTCACAGTCAGGAGGGTGCCCTGCTCACCAAGAACACGCATCGTGTCGCGCTCGGATTTGCTTCTTGCAGCGCAGATCATGTGCCTCATTCCACGCCACTTGCTAGCGCCCCCTCTACTGAGGATCTTACATCCCGCCATATTGAGTAAGGCTTACTCATCCCTCATCCACAGGCGACCTTGCAGTTCAATATCCAGTCCACCGAGTCTGTGAGGGGACCATCAAGAAGGCAGTTCTTTGCTCCGGTGTCTTTCCATTTCACCCAATCATTTCCCATTACTCCTCCATTTCATCCAATCGTCTACTTCAGAACGAAGTCGCAGGGAAAAGGGGAGTGCTTGGGATGGGCACCTCGTCCATGCGATGGGATTATCATAGCGCGAGAGAGAAGAGCTCCTGAGGCCACGTGGGCTTCATTCCTCTCCGCTCCGCGCATATCCGCCGGCCCCCGCCTCATTATCCCCCTCCTCCTCCGCCCCCCTCGAAGCCGTCGCCGTTGTCCTCATGCTCGAGCTACCCTCATGGCTGAACCAAGCGCACGCGAGTGTCTCCCAAGGTACTGCCTGTCGTTTTCCATGAGGCGATATAGAGAGGAGGAGCTCACGAGGCCGTCGCGTTGTTGTCGTCACATAGGATCCAAGTCGCTAGGCGCCGTCGTCGGTGAGTACGCTCTGCGGCGCGACGACCCACGCGCTCGACCCACTGAACTGAGCTCACCAAGCGTGTGTTACGCTAGGCATCTCACCTCGCGTCGTCGCCGTGGCCGAGCCTGAGAAGGCGGAAGTCCAGTCCGAGACTCCCACTCACGAGATTGAAGCACCCGAGCCCGAGGTGCCAGCATTCCCGAGGCTAAGTGATCAGGAGATGGAAGCACTGAAGGCCGAGACTCATGACGCCGCGTACCCGTTGATGCCACACGCCCCAGTTCGTTGTACGCTGCCGCTTCC
>KE464698.1:0-12082 GCA_000387445.2 Pythium aphanidermatum DAOM BR444 | reverse complement strand
TGAACGGCACGATTCAGCACTGGGACGACGAACGAACTCTAATCACTCAGCTCCCAGACACGCTCGCGGTACGAAGGGCTCTATTCGTTATGAAATAGGTACTCGAAGAATCATGTGGCCGAGTCTGAAGGTGATCCGCAGGGCGAACTGTTCACACCAAGTACGATACACCGAGCCGCGTGAGGTCAACCCATTCGAAGGTGTGAGGGTAGACGAGTCGTGCTGTGCCCTTGGTGGTGTCTCCGTCCACGAGCTCGTACACGTAAACGCGTTGGAACTGCATTCGAGTGAGCTTGATCAACAGAATGGCCACTAGGTCATCCGTTGCCACGAGGAACTTGCCGTTGGCGACCACAAAGCCGCTACTGTACACGGCGTCAGCTGTCGCGTAGTGTCGCCCATTCCGCTCTACAAAGTTCTCGTAGTCTGCGACGAGCCCGTAGCGAGTGCCTACCATCGCACCTGTTGCCGTTTCAAACGTCGTGCGCTGCTGAGGCTCCGTGCCTGCCCTAGAGAGGACATGGCGCTTGAGACTGCCTGAGGACCGACGGTAGCGTGCCCGTGAACCTTTACGGCGCCGTATGAGGCGGATCACTTTCCGCAGCATAATGTAAACCAGTACCGGCAATATCTCGATGGTGGCGCTGCCGAAGGCCGCCACGATGGCGGACTTGCGATGCGCTAAGTCGATATGGTGAATGGTTTGCAGTCGAAACGGAGCCAAATGGTCAAATTCGTAACTTACGACAGGCTTGGAGAGCTCTTGGTCGCGGTCAGCAAAGGAACGAAGCACGTCGGCGATGGCGGGCAGTGCATCGGCTTGGTCGAAACGCTTTTGGAAGCCCACGAGGAATGCCGAGACCGCAACGATCGGGTGCACGCGCTCCCTGGTCACATAACTCAAAGCGCTTGAGACGACTAGGAAAAGTGTGAGTCCGTCGGCGACGATCAGGTTCGACTGGAAGACCACACCTTCTTCGTCGGCGACAAGAGCGTGAGCAATGGACAGTGAGTACGCCGACCACGTGTAGAACCCATTGATGAGATTGCCAACAAGCACGACCGCAGCTCTGACGTTTAACGCACTCGAGATGGTTGAGAATGGATCGCCCATCCAGATTTGGCCGCTTAGAAAGCACCGAATCGATATTGACATCAGCACCACGAGTTGAAATGCCGTGATGAGTCCAAAGAGGCCGTGGAAGCCATAGACCCACGCCCATGTGTCGCGTGTCGCCGCACGGCCCGTCCAAGTCCACGTCGCGATCTCTGCGTTTGGGTCGTTTGGAAACAGCTTCCACATCCACACTTTTGTGTTGGACTGCGACTGTGGGTCATCGAGGTAGAAACCTTCACGTCGCGCTGTCAAGATGTCGGCTTGTGAACGCGCAGTAGTCATGGGTATGGTTTGGATCTGCCAGTATCCCTCAGCATTCACTCCAAGCACTTGTAGGGCGACAAACTGTGGTGTTGCTGTGTAGGGATAGTTGAGGGCCATCGTGAACTCGTACGTCACCTGTTGGCTGCTCATATCCGAGATGAAACCGATGGCAACGAACAGCGCGGGACCAGTGCGGAACTGGTTCGTTGCGTAGTAGTTCTGGATGTCCATGGACGTCGATAACAGCAACAAGCTACTCGGGTCGCTCACACGGCGTACCAGGTAGTATACACGCGCGAGCGTGACATCATTCAGTGGGATCCGTCCAAACGTACAATCAACAATTGGCACAATGAGCTCGAGGTCTGCCATAATGGTGTAGTTGTACGCGAGCTGTTTCTTCATTTCACTGAACATCCCCCGCATATATGTCGCGCCATATTGCTCCGAGTCAAATAAACTCACCTCGGTACAGGTTGTGAAAGAATGCTTCGTTGGCGACTCGAGATAGATCGCGTCGGTGCGCAACGTTGATGTGTTCCCTGAGAGCACGTTTTTAACCAGAGGGCTTCGATCGAAAGTACTCGAGCCAGCATACGATGCAATGAGGTGCGAGGAGATGATGAACGGAGGTAGTTCGCTCTCTTCAAGGCCTCGCAGAACTCGTACGGCGCTGAAAGCCGTCGTCATCAACACGACAAAGTAGGCAATGGCAGCAAGAAGAGAGAGCAAACGCCCAATCAGTAAACGTGCCGGCATCTTCCTGGCTTTCAGTGCGTCTGCATTGGTCTGGTCTTGGATCGACGACGCTGCCGAGGGCTGCGGTGACATTGTCGTTGCGGAGCTCGCGTCCATGCCCAGCACAAGTTGCTGTCTCGGTTGCAACGCAGCCGCAAAGAGTGCGGTTTCAATACTCAGACACTCGCTTGCATACAAAGAAGACCGTAACTGACTCGAGCAAGAACAGCGCACTACACATGCAGCATCCAGGGAGAGGCAGCAGACGGAAATAGCAGCCTGGCCATCAAGCAGGATCTCGTATGCGTCGCCCACAGTAGGTTGAACGGCTTAGAACATGAGTTTATTTTCATCGGTCGCTTGTGGCTCAAGCGCCCACCAGCTTGGCGTCTTTCTGTGCGAGCACAGACATAAAGCACAGCAAAGAAGAACGAATCAACTCGGTTGTGCGCTCCTCGTTTACAAGTGCGGTTCGCGCTGGGCTTGTCGAAGCCGCAAAACAGCCGATGTCTCCAGTATCTGGTCAAGTCATTCCCGTCAAGGGTGCAGCCACTGCGTCTACGCACCGTTCGTCGGCGACAGCTCACAACGGCCATGGCTGGGGGATTCTCGCAAATAGGAGGAAGTCGGGAATCGGGCGAAAAGCACACAGCAAGCGCAAGCGCATCACATTGGCACAGGCATTCACGCTATGCCGTCGCGTCATGATCATTGCATCCGCGTTCCTTTTCATCTACATCGAGCTAGTGGCAACGATCAAAACGGCGTCTGTGCTTCGAGGAGAGGATATCCCAGCTGGACTGCATACCAACTACAAGTCTCATCTTTTAAGCAAGTATCTCGGCTCAGGACGAATCCGCGACAGCCCTCTGCTGATGGACGTACTGGGCAACGACACGACTCCAAGAGATGGCTCGATCTTCATCTCCGCCGAAGACGGTGTAAGCTTTGAGCAGTGCAGTGTAGCCAAGCGTGCCGGCCTCTACGACCGTGCGAAGCTCCGTAGTGCTTATGTGGGACTCGCCCGTAGCACGGCCTACAACTTTACGTACATGAATGAGATCGAGCTGATTGCGCCAGTGATTGACTGCTCTTTCGAAGGTATGCTGGCCGGAGACATTTCCCTTGCGCGTGTCTACTTCCTCGTGAACAACAAGTCGAACCCGAACGACGTGATTCTCCTTGGTATGGCACTTTCCCTTCAAGAATACAAAATTCCAGATCAAGATCGAGAAGGCCCCACGTACGTTGGGGTCGTTTCCCTTGTGAACGATATGCGTGCGACGATTGTCAAGTCGGACGTGTTCATCAGCTTGGATTACCCGTTTCTTGAGACGACCACATTCTATGCATGCGAGCGCGCTGGACTCAGTCGAGCGAATTATCGGATTCTCAGAACGATCCCTCGAAACGGAACCACCGACATCGCGACGACCATCCACACAGCACGCCGGAGAGGCTTCTACTTCCACGCCGAGACGGAACAGTCCAATGTGGTTGTGATGTATCGTCGGATCGAAACGAAAAGCCCGCTGCTCGTGCTCACAGAACTACCGTGGGAGGGGAAACCGGTGATCACCGACTCATGGGCGTGGGTCCATGGCATCCACTACTTCTTTGCCTTACAGACGATGCTCTCGATGGTTGTTCTCTTCGTGATTATCGTACGCAACTGGCAGCAGGGACGCATCTGGATTGGCGATGCATTTGCTGCGTTTTCGAACCGCATCCTGGTTGCGCGTCTTGTGCTTGTATTGGCGTCATGGCACGTCAATGAGTACTGGGTCCTCACAGAGTTTGCACTCGCTAATGCTGTCGCCCTATCGGGGAAGACTTCCATGACGATCCACGACGAGTTTGTGGCCTCCGACATGCTCACGATCATGTTTGGGATCATGAGCATGCTCGGGTGGCTCACGAGTGAGCGTGTGGACCCAGCATTCGCCATGCTTTTGTTCACGGCCGTACATTACAATCGACTGAGCATCATTCGTCTCTCCCCTTCGATCGTCGATTACCTCACCAAGTACGCCGACGAGCAAATGCTCGCAGGCATCGTCGACTTCCCAGACGCCGAGGCCCGCGTCACGCCCTTCCGCCCCTGGACAACGTACCGGCTCAAGAAAGTCGACTTCAAGTTCCTTGTGGTGTCTTTCTTCCCCAAGTTTGTGATCATTGGCATCGTGATCGTGTACATCATTGCCCGTAAAATCTACCACCGCTTCTATCCAGACCAGGTACTTCTCCGGTCGGCAGGCAGTCGTGGCGCGACCAAGAGTTCCAATAACAGTGACCGCGAGTCCCAGGAGAAGCACTTCCTCACGATCTTCGAGATCGCCACGGGGGCAGTGCTTCGGGCTCGGTTCGGCCTCATCTCGGACTACAACAACTACGTCATGATCAAAGGCCTCAAGTTCGCATCCGCTGATGGCATCTACTGCAGCGGCTACGTCATTGCGAATGGCAAGTTCCTCGTGGCTACTGGTGATATCTTCTCCATTGTGCTCATGAAGCTGCTGCGTATGAGATTCTACAACGTGTACGCGTACGAAGTGAACGGCACGAGTGTGCAGCAGACTGCGAGGCTCGTGTACCCGGACACACTGAGTTGGACAGATCTCTCGCACCTCAACACTAGTACACTGTCATGAGCTACTAATTATCCTACAATAAGCACACATATAGATCGTATCTCTCATGCCGTCCTGGTGTCATGGCGAGGCCTTCGTATGGCCGCAGCACCTCGGTGGATGGCGCATGGCTTACCTCCATTTTCAGTTGGTATCTCTCTCTTATTTTAGCCAATCCCGCAAACGGGGACTTTATTTTAGCCAATCAATAGCCGTCATTGTTGCGTGGGCTCTGGCATTTTGTGGTGACCAATATGGAGAGCGATGGTGCCGGCGATGGCGCGCTGGCGCTGGAAGAGGTAGAAGAACTCGAGTATGTGGGTCGCATGGGCGGCTTCCTGTGTGACAAGAGCACGTTCTACCTGCGTTTGTATGGCGACGGCACGCTCGATGGCCACGTGACGCGGCGGACGAAGCCGCCTCTTCACGGGCGGCTCACGACGACCAAGAAGCGCAAGCACGAGTCCGAGGGCGAGAGCGAGAGCGTGGTGGTGGGCCACTTGCAGGGCCGATGGATGAAGCGACGAGACGGCCACGTGTGCGAGTTCCGAGCCATGAAGCGCGAGGGCCATGCCGACAGACAGGTGCTGGTGTGTCGAGCCGAGCTGCTGGCGGACGGGATGGCACGTGGCACGTGGTCGGAAGGAGAACGAGAAGATAAGGGAAGCGAGACGGAGACCGAAGGCGACGAAGAGCACGATCGCGTGTTTCAGTGGGAGCGCGTTGAGAAGGCAGAGGAAGGAAAAGCAGCGATACAGGCGAGGAAGGAAGACCCACTGGCGCTGTACCCGCTCATGCCTGGTGTGTACGAGTTCCGAGGCTTTACGACGTACTATACGGGCGAGAACAGGAGTCCACACGTGCTGAAGGGGAAGAAGCGCCGGGCGGTGCGTCAAGAGCCACCGAGAGATGAATGTTTCGTGACGATGGAGCTCAAGGCGGACGGAACACTCGTGGGCAAGTCGAGAGAAGTGGTGTATCCACAGAGTTGTGCCATTACAGGCACGTGGGAGGTTGGCAGAGTGCGATATGTGCTGGAGTATCAAGTGCGAGACGCTGTGGGGTACTTTCAATACTCGGGGAAGGTGTCAACGGGGATCGAAGACGAGGCAAACGGAGACACGGCGGGTCTGAGAGTGCTCAAGGGGAAGTGGAAGAACGTCGATGATAACATGGGTGCAACACCAGGATACGCCGGTGGACGAGGGGCATTTGAACTGACGTGTGTGAGTGCGCGACGAGCAATTAAATTGGAGGACGGAGAGTCGAAGCAGGAAGAAGAGGAGGTGCCGAGTCAACTTGGAGTTTTCACGACGGGAAGTTATGTGCTGAAGGGCAAAGCGATCGATGACGATGGGTATGAGTACGAGTCGCAGCTGGAGATGGAGCTGAGGGCGGATGGCTCGGTGCATGGCGTGTGTCGTGAGCTCGTGTTCCAGCAAACGCAGACACTTCAAGGCCATTGGAGCAAGACCGCTCTTGAGTATGAGCTTCATTATGTTGTGAAGAAAGAAGTGGGCCGATACTTCTACAAGGGCAAACTCGATACTGATGGGCTCGTGCTGTTCGGAGCGTGGTGCAACATGGAACTGCTGCTGGAGGACGGACCGGCAAGCGATCCAATGGCGAACTATCGCGGAGAAAAAGGCAAATTCTCGTACGCTATCACGGACGTGACGCGACGGTGGTCGCATGTGAGTCATGGTGACTTTCCAAAAGCGTTCCGAGATCGTGTGCGTTGTGTTTTGCTGTGCTCAGCACGCACACACGTACTCCCCAGCGCGCTATGGGGAAAGATCTTCGCGTTCTGTGACCCGACGTGGTTTGGCAGCGCATGAAGGACTCGCAGTCCAGTTGAAGCAAAGCGTTTGTTCACATGTGACGATATGGGTTCCGCGTTAGGCAGTAAACGCTGGTTGGAAGCCACCTGAAGGCGTGACACTCGTTCATGATATGCCACTACGGGGCTACTCTCATGCAACCTGAGGTCGTTGATGGCCTTCGAACGACATTGACAAGTACGCTTTGAATCGCGTGAATGAAGGGATCGGGCCTGATCAGTAGAGCAAGAAGGCGAGTGCTTCCAAAGGATTATTCGAGACCCAGGACAACGGAGGCGGCCCATCAGCATCATGCTTTCGTGTTTGACTTTTGCGAGGATACGATTTTGTACATGATGAAACGTTAGCTCCATCTGATTGAGTTGAGATGGTACGTGCCGATTCAAAGAAGTGAAGCGCGCAGGGCTCGGTCTTCATCTCTTCCCAGGTTCAATTCTTGAAACAACACTAGATTCTTGGACGCTTTGCTGCTCGAACGAGTCTCGTGCTGCTTCTTTGGAATAGAGAAGGAGACAATACTCACAGACAGATCACTTGAATGTCCCTACGCAAAATGAACGATGGAAAAGCGAGTATTATATTGGATGTCAAGTTGAAATTCTTCTGCTCAAGTTGGGAGCAGTCGATTTGGATACTCATCAAGAAAAAGCTTGCCACGTGCAGAGCATCTACGTCGCAGAAGATGCTCACGTGGCTCAATGAGGCCGGTCCTTCCAAGTAGATCATCGGTGGAAGGAGGATTGAACAGGGGAGTACGATTTATGACTCAGCGGCGGTCGATGGGAGTGCTTCTCGGTCGCTTGAATCGTGTGTTGGCAGCAGGGATGTCAGTACCTCCAGCACCAGTCAAGAGATATTCGAACGTGCCGTGTAAGTGAGGCCCGAGCTGCGTCATCGCTGCAAAATGGTCGACCGCCCACGAACCAACAAACCACCACCCAGACTTGCCCGAGACATTTCGCAGCTCGCCTTTGTAATCGAAGAAGTACGTTCGGTCGCCTTTGTACCTGAGGCGGAGCGTGACTGAGCTCTGCTTGAACTTGCCCACGACCGCGTATCTATCGCCCGTTTCTTCTGCGATGCCCACGATGCCTCCTTTCCGGTTGAAGCACAGCGTCATGACGGACTGGAACAAGTCGCCGGACTCGGCAACCGCCTGTCCCTGGAAGACGAGAACATGCCGCTTGACTTCTGCTGCTAGTGGTAGTAGCGGCTCAATGAAAGCACGAGGAGAACACGATAAAGGACGAGCAACTGGCGAACTTGGCTGAGGGTTGGGCGCTGCTGTTGGCGGCTTCAAAGCGTCTCCACCACCACTACATCATCTTCGCCTCCTCCGTGCCATCGCCCCGCAAAGCCCCGTGCACTGGACAACCTGCCTACCACGTCGACCTTCAGGACTTGGTCCTTGGCCACGCATACAAGCGAGAAGCGGCACGAGAACACGCGCACCGCCGCCGTGGTCTCGCAAAAATCAACAGCCGCGCGACCGTTCTCCAGCAGCCAATGTCGCCCCATTTCCGCTGCTTTTTCCACGACAACGCCCAGCAGCACGCCGTCGGCCAGCACCACAAACTAAATACTCAGCTGCGCGTCTGCAGACGTCGTTATGACGCCACGCAATGCGCCATCCACGCGGATCGCGGCGTCGATCGGCACGCGCATCGCCATCTTCGCATGAAGCTGCCCAAGATCGCGTCCTCAGAATGGGTGAAAATTGGATGAGTGTATCAGACTCAGATACAGAAGCCTATCAACTAAGGTTTGGTATGGTATCTCGCAATGACCATCACTCTTCGTATCTGATCCGAGAAAGTACACGCACCTCCCTGGAGAACAATCAACCCAGAGAAGAACTGGAGGAAGAAGACGAAGATGCCGCGTGTGCTAGCGACGTACCGCTTGTGTGGAGCGATCGAGGGCTTCTGTGGAGAGCATGAGCTGCTATTGACACTCGCGGTGCTCGAAGGGGGCCGCATCGTGGGCAGCGCGACGGCTGCAAACGACGAAGACGAAATGGTAGTGGCTGTCGAAGGCGGATGTGCTAATCTGGATTTGTACGAGTCGACGGACGTGAACCACGTGTTCTCGTGCCGCTTTACGTTGCTGGAGATTGGTGGCGAAGGTGACGATGCAATGGCGATCGATTGCGCTGCGCGAGTATCGAGCGCGAGTGGCCTTGTGGGGAGATGGAACGATGAAGGGACGCTGGGAAAGAAGGGTGTGTACGATCGTCCATTCCGCATGGCAGTGAGGGTTGTCAAGACAGAGCCGAAGGAAGAGAAAAAGCGCGAGGAAAAAGGGGAAGATGGCGAGAGTCTCGTGGCTGGAACGTACGTTCTTACCGGGACGGCGACGTCACAGAGTGGTGTTGCGTACGACTCTCGCGTGACGCTTGAGCTGTGTGAAGATGGGACGCTTCGAGGTCGTTCAGATGAATTATCAATCGCACCTCAAGTGTGCCTGGTGTCTGGCTTCTGGGATGCGTCTGGAAAGAGTATTTGCTACACAATGAGTTACACAAATGGCTGCACGGCGACGTATCATTACGCCGGGAAGATGATCAGCAACGAGTTTGTCGGGCGATGGGCAAACACGACTATCCCAGTTGTGTCGTCGGGAGAACGGGGAGATTTCTTGTACCGTTTGATAGCACCCAATGGTCCAGCCAGATCTGCTGACTTCGGAGCACAGAACGAGTGTGAAGATACGATAACCGAAGGAAGCGACTCGGGGGCACATGAGCTTTGTAAGGGTGAGTACCGATGGGAAGGCGTCGCAACGTCCGATACCAGCGTCAGCTACTTTACTGTTGTGGAATGCACGCTTCTCGAAAATGGAAGGCTGGTCGGGAAGTCGCACGAAGGATCGGTGGAGCCTCAAGTGTGTGATATCGAAGGCACTTGGAAACCCGAATGTATTCGGTTTAAACTCCAGTATGTCGTTGATAACATTGTGTCTTACTACACCTACGTCGGACGCCTGACGGTTGATCAAGCCACGGGTGCGAGGAAACTCGTTGGACGCTGGCGCAACTCTGCCAAGAAAATCGCAAAGAGCAATCCGAGTGAAGTCGGAGCCTTTGCCTTCGCCGAGAAGAACGCAACTCAGTGAAAATAGCACAATCGCTATTGGCACGGTACATGTTTCATAGTGTCCATGTTGGCTGTCAGGCATTAAGGATGTCTTGAACAAGGCTTTCAATGTCTAATACATCGGTTGGATCCACTACTCCCACCACCATCTTTGATTGCACTTCCGCACTTCTTCTAACGGTGGCTCTGATTTTGTCCTGTAGCTCTCCGTTTTCTCTTCTGAGCATCTCGTTTTCTTTCAAAGTCCTGAGAAGCGCGAGCTTCGCTTGAAGTATCTGCATTTCAGCCTTCAAAACAGATACCCGCCTTCGTTTCCGAGCGATAAAGCGACGTTGGACCTCTCGATGCCGTAGCTTCCGTTCAGTGTCATCAATTTGTAGACGCTTGCGGGGCTCATATACTGGCCACTGATAGTTCTCCACTGTGAAGTACTCCAATGATGGCTCGCCATCGGGACTAGCAGACTCGTTCATGATAATCGTGCTCTCCACTTCGAACGTTCCGAAGTGCGTCTCCTGTCTGTGCGCCCTTCAGTGGAAACAATCTGACTATGAAGCCTGCCGCTCTGGCGCCTTTACCACTTGTGCTGTACACTCATCTCGATCATGCCTGTCGCCTCAACGTGATTGCAGTGTCTGATCTTGTTGCATCATACCGATGGCTCGTCAACCATTCCCGAGAGACACCGAGATGCCTCCGACGGCAGCAACAACGCAACTGACCGTACGCTTCTGTACACAAGACTTCGCAGTTGCGGCCGTAGAGGAGACCTGCTCATCGTGGCCACCT
This sequence comes from Pythium aphanidermatum DAOM BR444, assembly GCA_000387445.2. Taxonomy (NCBI): domain Eukaryota; phylum Oomycota; class Peronosporomycetes; order Pythiales; family Pythiaceae; genus Pythium; species Pythium aphanidermatum. Next base: position 1,608 of record KE464698.1, on the reverse strand, counting down.
GGGCACCTGAGGATCAGATCCTGAAGCGACCGGCCCAGAAAGTGAAACAAATATAAAAAACAGAGACATTTTACAGTGGTATTTGTACCACTGTGCTATAAAATGGCATTCAAGATCATAGAAAATATAGAATGAAGCAGTTATGATAGCCAATACTTGAGTCCAACAGCGCCCCACGATCGTCAGCAGGCAGTGGCTTTGGCGTTGTGCCATATGCCATTCGCATTCATTCAACGTCGACCATCGCAATGGTCGTGGAGCCGACAACGAGGCCCGTAATCCGTTTGGATTACACCACAGTCACTCCACACGGACGCCAACTCTCGTTTCAGTGGCATAGAACTTGGCACTCGTCATACACCGGCATCTCGATGCAGCTGCCATCATGGGACATGCGGCTGCTCTCATTCCGATGCTGTCAACAACCATCATAGCCGCCAAACGCCAGCTCTCTCTGACTCACAACACCGCAGCTCCGATGCCTAGAAGTCTCCTCCTACTTACCTTAGCCTGGCTTCGCCTCCCTCGCAGGACCTATAGAACCTTCGACCGATGTTCTCGAGCACAAAATCTGATAATCCACGCAGCAGGAAGAAGTAGCTTAGTGTATCATGGCAGCCAAGTCGCGCGTGACGTCGTGCCGCATGCACGTGTTCGTGTGCGAAGGCTTACTCGCTGTCGACCAGGAGCACTCTCTGCGGTTCACGTTCCGCGTGTTTGACGACGGTACGCTCACAGCCGAACACGCACCAAGCGCCGCCGCCGCTGTGTCGCACGACCCGTTGTGCTGCGTGTACGACGGTCGTGCGACCAAGCGCCCGGTCGAAGGACAGGACGGCGATGTGTTCGACTGCTCCTTCCGGATCGTACGCTTTTGGCGACGCCAGCTGCAGAGTCAGTTCCTTGTGTGCCACACGCAACTCTCGAAGAGCGGACTCCAGGGCCACTACGTCGTCGTACGAGGAGATGACGAGCGTCCACGAGGACAAGAAGTGGCGCTGCCTATCAAGCTGAACTTGCCTCTGGTGGAATATGCTCAGGAACAAGTGCTGCAGCTTGTACTGCCCCTGACGCCTGGTAAGTACGCCTTCACGGGCTTCACGGTGTCACAGAGTGGCGCTGTGTACGAGTGTGCAGTGTCCATCGACCTCAAAGAGGATGGCACGCTGCAAGGAAGCTCTCAAGATCTCCTTTTCCCACAGCAATGTGATGTATGGGGCAAATGGAGCTCGGACGAGCTCGTCTATACGCTACAGTACAAGTTCTCGACGACGTCATGCTCTAACTACTTGTATACAATCAAGCCAACGGAAGGCAGCCTACGCGGACGCTGGGCACATGAAGACCCGTCTCGAAGCGTGCGCCCCACGGAGCGTGGACACGTCGAGCTCATGATCCGCTCCACGCAGCGTGTTTGGTCCACGACGTTCCATCGGCTCTACCCCCAGGTCTTCCGGGACGTCACCAAGTTGCTCCTGCACAAGCACACGCGCAGCCATCACGTGATCCCTACGACCGTGTGGCAGCACGTGCTCATGTACTGTGACTTCCACCATTTCGCGCTCCCTCCAGACGCCGCGTCACCAGGCACCGCCGCATGACTCTTCG
>KE464697.1:0-12086 GCA_000387445.2 Pythium aphanidermatum DAOM BR444 | reverse complement strand
CGTGACTTGATGGGGAAGCAGCTCCGCGTGTTCTTTGCTGGACGCAGAGAAGTCGACAATTTCGAACGATCCAAGAGAAATGCTGTAATCCGACGCGAAGAGACGATCGCTCGACACCAAAACAACGAGAGCAGTACGAGCAGTAGCCGAATGGGCTACGCGTATGGATGCTCATTGGACTGGCTAGTGAGTCCTGAAATGGTCGAAGATTCTCCCAGTCGTCGAAAAGGCATGTCAGCAACAACAGAGGACTTGCTTCGTGCCAAGTATGTGAATCTCATCGTGCGAGTCACGAGAGCACTTCCGATCGAGCGCAGTGACGCGGCCAGCACGGTTCTTGCTCTCCACCGGATATTTACGTTTCGGCCTATGTCGGGGCACAACATCGAATCACTGGCGGCTGGTATGCTGCACATTGTTCTGACGGCGAGATCGCGGAAGATCCAATGGCCCGATTTCGTGTCTGAAGTTTACGCAGCGAAGTATCCCAAGTCGAAAGGCAAGAATGTCGTAACGACCAAACTCGATGCTCGCTCGGAAGCCTTCAAGCACTGTGAGCGACAAATTTTGGAGACCCAAATGGAGTTACTGGAAGGACTGCTGTATGATATCTCATGCGAAGACCCATACCGCGTCCTCGAGATTCTCACTGGCAACTGTAAGACGCACCGATCCGTGAAGGGTCTTTACTGTCCCCCTGAGCCAGTACCTCCAGAAGTCCAACGTGAAGCAAGACACCTCATCAACGATGTGCTCGGTCTCCCAGTGTGGGCACACACTTCAGTCGAGTGTATCACTTTGAGCATTTTGTACGTCAGCACCGCTGTCATCGCCGCCCTCGCATACTCAATGACGGACGAAAAGTTTGAACCATGTATGCTACCGTCTTTCTTACCCACCATTGATACTGTCAAGCACGAAAAAGATGTACTTGCACTGTTGGAATGCAGTCTTTTCATCGCTGAAAGCCTGAAAGAGAGGTGGCATCGGCTGGAGAAGCTCGCCAAAATCGAGCGAGACAAAACGCGAGCTAAGGACTATTTTGACACGGAGCAGTTTGCAGTGCGGCGCAATGAGCAGCTTGAGATCACGCTCCGAATCACAGCGCTTCTCAAGAAATGGATAGACTTGACAGCGACAGTAAACGTGGACGAACCGGTGAACCGCATTGGACTAGACCAACTGAGGTGTCAAGACACTTTTGAAGGTGCCGAAGACGTCATCCGCATGAAAGCAAGCGAGAGTATGCGGAAAAACACGGGGCCTAAGAGCCAGCTCGTGATGCCTCCACGCCTCCACGTTCGCGATATCGAGAAGGTTGATCAGATCCGCAAAAGAACATACCTGGGTGTCATTTCGTCGTCGTTGGAATCTCTTGACGTGGCCGGAACTGCTGTTTACCTGCACCCATGGCCGTACCGCGAGCACGAGCCACTTTTCAGTGCGCAGCATGGGGTATCTCGGTCGAGTCTTCGGGAATTGTGGACTGCAATGAGTCTGACATCGCGAGCTTCGCGTCGCTTTCTGCCTCTGGTGGGGATCGTCTTCCCTGATGGGGAGGATCATCGCAGCGATGATCTGGATTTGTCGTTCGAAGATGCCTCCAAGACAAGTCTTCGGAAAACTTCTCACTATTGTGCGTTCGCGCAGCCTCTGCACTTGTACTCGGGCCTACTGGACGCCAAGGTGAGTGTGCCTCCATCGTTGAAGAAGAAGGCGATCTTCGACATGCTACAAGCGCTCGCGTTGTGTCACGACTGGAATTTTGTGCATCGATATGTGGCTCCATGCCACTTGTTCGTGTTCAAGGATGGTATTCGGCTAGGGGGATTCCAGGCGCTTCGTAAGTGGAGCTCGAAGACGCACCCCAAGAGCGGAGTTGGCCCTTGCCATGAGCTGAGTGACACGGAGCGCAAAGACCATTTGCACGGGTCATGGCTGCAGGTGTCAGCCCCCGAGATCCTTCTCGGCGACCGCGTGTTCACATGGCGTGGTGATATTTGGTCAGGTGGGTGTGTGGCGTTGGCGATTCTGTTCGACATCATTCCATTCCTCCAGGGGCCGGATTTGAAGGCACAACTGAACCTAATCTACCGACAGTGCGGTACACCAGACACAGTATGGCCGGAGGGTGCCAAGCTGCCACAGTACAACTCATTGAAACCCAAGCGGGAGTACAAGATGCGGCTCCGCAAGACACTGTTGGAGCAGCGCCAGGAGAAGAAGCTGGATGTGCCAACAGAGGCAATCGACGTGTTGGAAGCGATGCTGCAGCTGGACCCAGGGAAGCGTAGGAGTGCGAGACAGCTGCTGAGTATGCCCTACTTCGCGGACGTAGCATCGCAGGACGCCGACTTTTCAGTGCTGCCGCAGACGTTCGAAGCGCAGCGCCGCAAGTTTCAGCATCAAATGATGAGAAGCTTGGCGTCGAGCAAGCGCCGCCGAGGTGCCGATATCGAACGCCCAGGCTCCGCATCGTCGGTCGAGAGCGACTCGAGACGCGCGAGTTTGAACGGAGATGTGGAAATGGGCGAGGACGACTTCGTACCGCTGCCAGCGATGCTGCAAGAGGTGACGATGCAGGACACCGAGATCAAGAGCGACGCGCCCGTGGTCAAGAAGCGCGCCAAGCTCGGCTGGGGCATGGGCCTCAACTCATAGACGCAGAGAATGTAAGTACACATGATAGACAAAACGTGTTGGGCATTACGCAGCGACGACCTTGGGCTCGGGCTGCTGGACATCCACGTCCGCGTCTCCGAGTTCCTCCCGCGCGCGCTTCTTCTGGTTTTCCTTCTCTTCCTTCTCCTTCTGCTGCTGCTGCAGCTTCTCCTGGCCACGGCGATGGCGGCGGTACCAACTATTCTCGGGCGAGTACTCGACTGGCGTGGCGTCAGGTGCCTGGAGCCGCTGGTCCAGTTGCTCCACGATGTTCGCCATCTCCTCCTTGCTGCGTGCACTCGCGAGTGCCGTGCGTAGGTCTGTGTGTACGCGCAGATCTTGGAAGATGATCTTGAAGAGGTGGGCGCGGATGATCTTGTCGCTGGCTGGTGGGTACTGCGCTGCAAAGTCGAGGTATTGCTTGGCCATCGCGGCGTACGACGGTCGCTCCGTGCCGAACAACGCCGGGTTTTCCAAGATCGCCTCCGAGCTCATGACCCCGTCCGCCTGCGTGGCCTCGAGGCACTTGGCCACGTCCTCTGGGAACTCGATGCCGCCGTTGGCGAGCACGGGGATGCGTAGGCGCTGCTTGATCTCGCGGATAATATCCCAGTCCACCTCGCGCACGGCCGTCTTGTTCATCTCCTTGGTGCGTCCATGCACACAGAGCAGGTCGGCGCCAGCCTCCTGCAGCATCTCCGCGAACTCGAGCGTCTCCTGGCGATCCGGGAAGACGCGGATTTTGACCGTGACGGGAATCGACAGGTTCTGTGCGAGCGTGGACACAATGTCACGCACCACGTCCTTCTCCTTCATGAGGAACGACCCGTAGCGGCCCTTGCGGGCGATGCCCTGCGGACACCCAAGGATTGAGGTCGACGGCGTCGCAGTGCGCTTCCACGTGGCGTGCTGCTGCCAGCACAGTCTGTGGATCGTTGCCGCAGAACTGCACGACCAGCGGCCGGTCCTGCATGTGCTGCTCGAACATCTTGGCGCGGTACTCGGCGCTCTCGGAGAAGAGGCGGCTGTGGAACATGGGCGTGTAGCAGAGCTCGGCGCCGTGGTGACGCGTGAGCATGCGGAACGCCAGCTCCGACTGGTCCACCATGGGCGCCACCACGCGCTGTGGGGCGCCGATGGCGCGGAAGAAGTCGAAGCCGCGGAGCTTGGGCATGGCAGGCGGCGGCGACTCGGTCATGAGGAGGAATGTCTGGTGTCGTCTCGGCCAGCGTGATATGCGACCATCACTCCGCATTGGCTGGTGCAGATCAGTTTTCGATATTTAGCCAATTGGAAAAAGCCGACTCAGACGAAACTGTTCCACCAGGCGAAGCTAGACTAGTGTTTGTGTTCGTAACATTATGGTTGTGTTAATATCACGCGGACAAAAAAAAACTTGGATTAGAAGGTGGAAAAAGTCGAGATTTTATAGGTTCAAGATGAGAATAATTACGACAATGTCGCGAATGGATCGGCACCATAGAATGGCTTCTTGGGGGCGGTTGTCACTGGTGCTGCTGCTGTCATGAACTGCTGCTGTCCCATGTTCATACCCATGCCACCTGCTCCATTGTAGCCTCCGTATCCAGTCGCAACAGTTCCATACTGAGGAGCTGCCTGGGTCATCATTGGCTGCTGGTAGAATCCCCCCATTGGTTGTGGAGCTGCAGCCGTGGCGTAGAATCCTTGGTTCGGAGGTGCAGCCATCACCACAGGAGCCGGGGCAGGCAGCGGCATGACGGGAACCTTCTCCTTGAAGGACGACGTCTGTCGGGCTTGTTCAAGCGTCTGACCAGCCTTGACTGATGTCTGCTTCGGCTTCTGGTTTGGCTTGAGGTTCAAATCGACCATCTTCGACTCCCATAAGTCTCCACTGGCGGTCTACATCAAAAATGCCTAATCAGGATCGCTCTATACCTCCCGCTAGAGTTTACCTATACTGACTCTTTCATTCAATGCATCATCCGCTGGATTGGGCGACGCGGGTGCCTGAGAGAAGTCGGCAAACGTGCTTCCTTGTGGTTGTGCGGAAGGTGCTGGGGCAGTGTTGAAGTCGAGACCGGACAACATTGAAGTGATGTCTTCCTGCTTCGTAGTAAATGAGCCAGATGCTGGCTGTGTCGTTGAGCTCGAGTCAAACGATGGGGAGGAAGCAAATGCACTCGCTGCCTCTGCACCAAAGGGATTGAAGGTGTTCTCATCACTTCCCAACAGATCTGCCTGTTTTGCCTGTGGCTGCTGGTGTGCTGGTGGTGGGCGACTGCGATGTGTCGGCGCTGGGGCGCGTTGCTCCACAGCAGCCTTAGCCCGCGACGCTGCGGCTGGAGCTATCAGACAAAGGGACGTCATTCAATGCTCGAGATGGATAGATAGCACTTTGAGATACCGGTACTCACAAATGTATGCTGGTTTGGGGTCTCCACACGCCTCACAGACGGGGGCCAGAGGCTTTTCATTGACAAGTGTGCAACTTGGGCATTCCCACGGCGTGAACGAGTTCTCACGGGAGCCGTTGGACGCAGGGCGCGACCATGTACGCTCGCCTTTGTACACATATGGATCCTCTTCCTTCTTCCGATTCGGGTCCAGGCGGTCGGGCAGACGGCGGAACGACACACCATCGATGATCAGATCTAAGCAACAGCGATCAGCTACTGTTGCAACAACCGCGGAAACGATCTGTCGACGTACCATACATGTCATTGAGATCTACCGATGGCTTGATGATGATATGCACAACGTGGCCGCCAGGGAGATTGAACACATAGTCCCAGTCACCAAAGGACATGGCCTTGGCAGTATACTTGACGATGCCATCGATGCGCAGCACTTTCTTGCCTGATGCCAGTGAGTGCGTGAGCGAGATCTCAAACTCCTTGCCTTCTTCGACCTTGAGCCGCCACGTCACACGCTTCTTGGACTGCTCAATTGTCTTGCCGACGTTCGAGATTTCATGGTACAGCGCGCACGCCTTGGCATTGCTCGCCTTGACGGTGCCCCACGTGTTCTGCCACGACATGACGCTCAGGAGCTCTTGCCAAAATGGGGCCCAACGGCGCAGTAAGCGACGCGCAGAAGAAACCACCGGTCGTTTCTGCGCGCCATCAACGGTGCCATGCGTACAGCGCGCCTGCTATTCTTACGGCTCCATTCCCATGCTCATGGCTTCCCACACGTCGCAGCTCCGGTTTCAAATGGAGGAGCTGTCCTAATGTAGGTCTTTATGTGGCCCACATGAAACCTGTCGTACCAGCTACGATGCATCGAGTATGAAGGGATTGGCAGGGGACAACCCAGACGTCGATGACACGTTGACAACCTTTGAAGGAAGAGCAGGGAGTGACGAAGAGGAGCGCCGCAGCGCGGGGGGATACAAGCGTAAAGATCACACCAGGCCAGTAGAGAGGTGAAGCTGAGTGACCAGAGGCTTGCGTGCGCGTTCCGCAAGACCTCTAGCGTTTCAGGAAGCTGTGAAAACGATGTCGCAGTGTCCACAGTGCTACACTGGGACGTGCAAGAGGCACCCACGGCAGGACCATGGACGTTCCAAGGTGGTTGTCGCCAACAAGGAAGAGACGTTGAAGAAGATGTACGACATGATGGTTGGGTCCAAGCTACAGAAACTGCAGGCGGAAGCGGCGCTTGATATATCGAGTGTCAAGACCGAGGAGTTTCGCCAAAAGCTAGACGCTAAGCGAGACAAATCCATCAAGAAGTCTTCGAAGAAGCGCTCGAAACGTACGGAAGCTGGCGCGTCGAGCGGGTTAAACCCCCAAGCGCTTGCTGCGATCAACGATTCATCAGACAGCGAGAGCAGCAGCTGTAGTGAGAGTGAGAGTGATTCGGAGAGCGACGATGGCCGCCACCGGAAAAAGCGCGCTAAGAAGTCCAAGAAACATAAGAAGAAGTCCAGTAGTCAATCGTCTTCATCAAAAAGGAGGGAAAAGGAGAGCTCGCGTCGGCATTCGCGAAAGCGATCATCATCAAGTGACAGCGACAGCGAGTCGAGTGACTACTCCTCTGGCAGCGAGAGTGATCGTAGTCGAAGCCGCAGCCGCGATAGAGACAGCTCTTCTCAACGGAGACGCCATCGAGATCGTTCTCCGTCGAGAAAGCGCAAGCATCGGAGTGGCAGCGAGAGGAAGAGCTCCAAGCGCCGCCGGCGGGACTGATTACTGGATACTCAGATTCTGATTGGTTAAAAACCCTACAATAGAAAATTTCTACCAGTCCCAGACGTTTCTGCTTGGAAATCCCTCAGATGGCTACATGAAGGTCACTTCGAAGCAGCATTGGGAGCGCGTGAGCCATGGAGGACGTCATGCACGCGCGGTTATTAGTGAGGCAACGTATGGGTCCCATCGGTCTGTCTCGCTTGGCGATCCCCTACCTACAGGGTCAATCACCCGCCCAGACAAGTCGAGATCGAATTGCGTGAAAACAAAGTCGATGTGCATTGTCGATCCGGTGCCCTAACGGTGGATGCTCTCATCCCCGTCCGCTCGTCCGCTCCGCCTCCGCTTTGCGTGTCAAACTCCTCCGCTGCATGCTGGTCATCCGCTGTCGCCGCAGCACTCACCAGAACCGACCCGCTCCATTTCCGCCACTTGCACCGCCCGTTGGGATCGCACCGGCGGACCCTCCGTGCGCCGTGTTTGGGGCGGCTGACATCATTGCGCATCGCCGCGTCCGCTCCGCTCGTTCCGCCGTCCCCTCCGCTCCTCCTCCTCTTTGTGTGCATCTCCCTTGTCCTGATTGGGCAAACTGGCGCTTAGCCTTTGTCTCGCAGTGACGCGCGGCGTGTCATGGCCAATGAGACGCGAGTGTTCCAGTGTTGTTCCCTATCACCCCGTACGCATCCCGCCTCTGGTGATGTTGAAGGATACCAAGTTACACAGGTATGATGCTCGGATGAAATGGAATTATGGGTTCACTCGATAGCGTACATATTCATTTCTAGAGTTCCTACAAACGGGATGCGTTCACTTCACGAGTGCGACTGAAAGAATCCTACCCTCGGTTATATTTTTTTCAGCACCACGTTTGGAAACCCGACGAGAGACTCTGTTCTGAAGATGTGATGCTTTGGCGCCGTCTCCTCTCCCTTTCCTGGTCTGAAATGATCATTTCACTGAACCAACCCGCCGGAAGACATGGCTGCTTCAGAAACAACGATCGGAGATTGATACAGTGCAGAAGCACAGTGCAATGCATAGTTATGTAAGTCACTGCTCTGGGTTCACGAAGCAGATCGACAGTCATTAGCGCCTCGCACGCAAACGCTTGGAAAAGAGGAAGATCATGAGCAGTGATTGTTGCCAGCCTTCGCCTGTTCCACGTCAAAATCTATGCGAGTGAAGGGTGAGTGCCGACAGTGCGAAGCACCTCAGGAACAGAACAACCGTCTGATGTGCGCAGAACCCAGCGCGTGGTGCCAGTCAGTAGTCACAGAACTGTTCTCTGCGGGTGTATGCGCATCAAACCACCTGGCTCCTCTTGGTTCCACAAACACCGCGTGTTTCAAACACAGACGCTACAGTACTTCTCGTACTGTATCGGACGCGCCCTGTCTCTCTCCTTGTTTAAAACATGTATCCATCCAAATCCATCTCCGCCCTCCCCCGTTTTCACATCATCTGATGAGCACAGTCGGTGCTGAGGTCATCCCTCCGCTTTTCACGTCACCTCCGCTACCCCTACCCGCAGTGGACCCACCCCGCCCACCACGTCCGCCCGCTTCGCTTGTTCTGTTGGTTTGGCGACCCCGATCTTGCTCTCGCGGAACCGTCTCGCCATTGCGGAATTCGCCTCCCAAGCACCACTACCACCACCTCCTCCTCCTCTCCACCATGAGCAAGCTCGACCGTGCCGTCTACGACTCCTACATGGCGCTGCCACAGCCTGAGACCGCCGTGCTCGCTGAGTACGTCTGGATCGGCGGCTCGGGCGAAGACCTGCGCTGCAAGACCAAGACGCTGACCAAGGTGCCAACGTCGATCGACGAGCTCCCAATCTGGAACTTCGATGGCTCGTCCACGGGCCAGGCCCCTGGTGAGGACTCGGAGGTGCTGCTCCGCCCAGCCGCCATCTTCAAGGACCCATTCCGCGGTGGCAACAACATTCTCGTGCTCTGCGACTGCCTCAAGCCAGACATGACGCCGATCGCCAACAACACGCGTGTCGAAGCTGCACGCGTGATGGAGGCTGCCGAGGCGCACGAGCCATGGTTCGGTCTCGAGCAGGAGTACACGCTCTTCGAAGCCGACAAGGTGACCCCATACGGCTGGCCAAAGGGCGGGTTCCCAGGCCCACAGGGTCCATACTACTGCGGTGCCGGCGCGCACTCGGCCTTTGGCCGTCTCATCGTCGATGCCCACTACCGCGCTTGCCTGTACGCTGGTGTCAAGATCTCGGGTATCAACGCTGAGGTCATGCCTGGCCAGTGGGAGTACCAGGTCGGCCCATGCGTGGGCATGGAGGCCGGTGACCACCTCTGGATCTCGCGCTACATCCTGCTCCGCGTCTGCGAGGACTTCGGTGTCAACGTGTCGTGGGACCCTAAGCCAATCCCAGGTGACTGGAACGGCGCTGGCTGCCACACCAACTACTCGACCAAGTTGATGCGTGAGGAGGGCGGTATGGCCAAGATCATCGAGGCCATTGAGAAGATGAAGCTCAAGCACAAGGTGCACATCGCTGCCTACGGCCAGGGTAACGAACGTCGTCTCACTGGTCGCCACGAGACTGCCAGCATCGACTCGTTCTCGTACGGTGTTGCCAACCGTGGTGCTTCGGTGCGTATCCCACGCCAGGCTGAGGCCGAGGGCAAGGGCTACTTCGAGGACCGTCGTCCGGCCTCGAACATGGACCCATATGTCGTCACGGCCCGCATCGTCAAGACCACGATCCTTGACGAGGCATAAACGCCTTCTGCGCATCCTTCGCGCGTCTCTGCAGCTGCTAGATGAGCTCAGCTTGCAGGGCCCGCGAACGATGCCTTTAGTTTGCTCTGCTAGCTTAGTGCTATTGTTCATGTATCAACCTTCGAAACCCCCATCTACATGTCGTGAACTTTTAACCCTCAAAACAAAAAGAAGCCAACGTTTTCACTCCCACGCCCTTAGCGGCCCCTCATTGTTCTCTTCAAGCTCCAGCCTCTCCTCCTCCGTCCCCTCACCGCCACGCTCGCCGCCTCCTCCTCCTCTTCAACCTCCCACAGCCACACGTCCGTCCGCTCCGCAGAGCGCCACCGACCACTCGATAGCGGATGAGCTGCAGGATCGTGCCACGCACTTCACGAGCCAGCGTACCACCGACCAGTGGACCAGTGGGCGGCACCGCAGCAACAGAGGCGGGGCAGCCGAAGACAGCAGGTCAGTTGCCGATTGGTGGCTGTCAGAGTGTCATAAACGTCACTTTCATGAGGTTTCCGAACCCATCGGATGAGGAGCTACGCTGCGTGGGACTCGACGGTCTCCGATAACGGGAGCGAAGACAGCGATTGTCACATTGCGATTAGGTGGGCCTTATGCTGCGTTTATGAGGGTACAAGGCATTGACGGGATTGTTAGGACTGCTTGTTGGTGCCGTATGACGCGATGGTGGGGCGGTGACGCGGCTTCTTGGACGGTTGGAAGCGCTTCCAGATGAAGTATGAAGCCATGACAACAAGATTGAATGAGCCGCAAAAGAGCCACACATGCTTGCTCTGTGCAACAAGGACGCCCGAGAGCACAATGATCTTGGGAAGTGTGATCGCCCATGCACCAGTATTCCCGAAGGGTACTTCGAATGGACGCTCAGTGTCTTTCTCCACGTATTTGAGTCGCAAGAATGCGAAGAACTCGAGTAACAATGATGTGCTACAACACAAGACAGTCCGTCAGTCACCGCATTTAGTGTATCTTGGTGAATACATAGTACGGACTTGTTGAAAAAGGTGTCAAGCACGACGAGAAACTCGAATGAAAAGCTCATCAGCAACGCTGTCGTGATCGTCTGGAACAGGATGGCAGCGATTGGAGTACCAAAGCGATTCCACTCGATCGCAAGGCAACTCGGAAGCATCTTGTAATCTGCGGTCGCCCACAATGCACGGGAGCTACATGCCATGACAACGTTGAACTCGCCCAATGTCGCTACGACGGCTGCCGCACCTACCCATACGCCAAGCCATCGACCAATACGCATCGCGATAGTTTCCAGCATGCCTTCTTTCCAGACGGAGAAGTCTGGCTCGACCATGATGCCAGCAGCGACCGGAAATGCGTAATTGATCGTAATCAGCACCATGGCAATGACAATTGCGATCGGATATGTGCGGCCTCCGTCTTTGACTTCACCAGCGACGCAGCCCAACGAGTCCCAGCCTTGGTAGTTCCACAGAATTGTTGAGAGGAACAATGACCAGTCGATTTGAGGTGCCACTTGACCCCACGTTGCTACGTTGAACGTCTCGACCGACAAAGGCTCAAGGACAAACGGTGAGAGCACGAACAGCGACATCGCCACGGACGCCAGCGCCACCGCGCGCATGCCAACAGCGTTTGCTGAAAACACAAGCAATAACGCTAGTCCTTTGACGAGCCAGCGATGTCCATTTGTCATGGTGAAGCCGTACCCAGACGCCAGAAACGCTTCCACATAACTAAATGGTAGACGAATTAGTACGCAGTTCCAATCCGAAATGACCTGTTGAAGCAAACCTGCAGAAAAGAACGGGATACGTAGGAAGATCGCAGACGTTGCTGGCAATCGAGTTGAACGCGTTGACCCATCCGGCGAATTCGCCAAGACCACGACGCACCCAGAGGATGTACCCGCCGTTCTCGTCGATCATCGTACTGAGTTCTGCCGTCTGTCCAAGCACACCCATTACGTCAGTGTCCGTGTCTGCCACCCATCCGCATAGCTGCAGATGTATACCATGAGTGCCTGAGGAAGCCCCCACGTGAAAGGCAACACCACAACAGCGAGGAGCACCGGGTATGGTCCAGCCGCATGGACGGCGTCTTCCACTCCAAATGGCCCCGCTGCCACGGCAAAGTAGGCGATGAAACCCAGCGAGAGGTAGCTGATCGTGCGGTCTTTACGGCGGTGAAGGCCGCTGTCGTGGCGCTCGAGATCGTCATTCTCGGAGCAGAGCAGCACCGTCGTATACTCGGACTCACTATCGACCAGTGTATGGTACTCACGAGGGTTTTCGGCAGCTCCAGGCGGGGTCAAAGGCAGGTTTCGCCATGACATGAGAGGCGATCGGTCTGCTGACGATGGCGGCACCAAATGCAGCGGGCAGCTGTCATCCTGGGAGTTGAAGCGTGTACGGAGCATGGGCGGGGTGGTCTTCTGTCGAGGCATCGTTCTCTGTCTCTAGAGCGTTCAGGTCAACGCACAGCGGCCCACGTCATGCACAGGAACAGTGGCGA
>KE464695.1:0-12167 GCA_000387445.2 Pythium aphanidermatum DAOM BR444 | reverse complement strand
GAGTGGGTCTGCCTCCATATCTTACCTTGCACTGACCTAACGCACAGCTCTCCTTCCAGGTCATCTCCGGCTGGCTGTCTGGCGTCTCGTGGTTCTTTTACGTTGCGACAGTGTACTTGGAGCCGTCGCGTCAGGCTTCTCCGTCGCTCGCCGTACTCGCGAGTCAAGCCGCCATCGCTGTACTTGAGATGTCGCATCTCTCCCTTGGGCTGTCCGCGGCGACCGACAGCGGCATCAACGCCGTTGTTTTGCTCCAGTACACGCGAGTGCGGTTGGGAGCTGCTGCCACGGTACTGAGCCTCGTCGTCGCCGCCACTGCATCACCGATGAACAACGCAACGAAGATCGCTCGTACTCCGTTTGACGAAGCAAGCTTCCTCTCGCGCACATTCTACCTCTGGGTTACACCGTTCGTCCACTTAGGGCAGCGCCATCGTCTGGACCTCGACGATGTACCCCCCTTGTCAAGCCAGGACACAACAGCGAACGCTGCTCGACGCTTCCAGTCCGCTCTTGAGTATGAGCTCCAGTGTTCGCCCAACGAAGCTTCTTTCTTGCGACTTCTTTGGCGTTTATGTGGCCGCGAGCTTCTGGGTTTCGCACTGTGGTCGACAGCAAACAAGCTAATTGGACTCACGAGCCCTCTGCTGATCAAGCTGTTCCTGGATTGGGCCGACACAAAACCGAGTCCGGAGTTATCGCGAGGGTATTTCCTCGCCTTTTGTATGGCTTTGCGATCGTTCGTTGCTGCCACGTCAGGAACTCAGTATTCACTAGCTTGGAAGCGTTTCGAGCTTCGAGTGCGTGCCGGTCTCATTGCTGCGATCTATGACCGCACCTTGCACATCTCACCGAGCGGCCACGCAGAAGGCATCGGTCACATTTCAAATCTCGTATCCGTGGATGTTGGGCGTCTTGTGGGCATGCCTGGCTCGTTCTTCGACATGTTTTTAATTCCTATTGAAATCGTTTTCTCGCTCGCGTTGTTGGCACATGAAGTCAAGTATGCATTTGTCGGTGGCGTGATTGTCCTCGCGTGTATGCTCCCCATTCAAACGTTCCTAGGAGGGAAGATTCAGGCTGTCACGGAACGGATGCTCACATTTCGTGACAAGCGGGTTGAAATCACTGCAGAAGTTCTCAAATTCATTCGCACAGTCAAGTTGTTGGCATGGGTGGATGTTTACTTCGAGAAGATTGATGCGTATCGACAACTGGAAATGGCCCAGCTCAGTATTCGCAAGTATTTGGACGCGTTTTGTGTTTTCTTTTGGGCGTCGACGCCAGTCATTGTGCAGACTTCCGTTTTTGTCCTTGTCATATACACTGGTCATGATCTGACAGCTGCAAACGCTTTCACTGCTGTTTCACTTCTGGATCGGCTCATTTACCCCATGAACTATTTTCCGTGGATTATCAACGGTTTCCTTGAGGCACGGGTTTCTGCGCTTCGAATTCGTCGATTTCTTTTTGGTAGACGCAGTGTTTTGGGTGCGATTGGGACGGCCAGTGATGATACCAGAGCGAAAAACGTGTTTGAATCAAATGCTTGTGAGTATTGTTGGACTTCCTCGGAAGCCGCAGACGATGAAGAAAACATCTCCAAGCCATTCCTTGCTGCTGACAGTGATCATTTCGCCCTTCGACTTGCAAACCTTGAGCTAAAACAAGGCGCAACATATGTTGTATGCGGCTCGGTTGGATCCGGGAAATCATCTTTTCTTCTTGCTTTGCTAGGAGAGATGCCGAAAGTTAGCGGCTATCACTCCATGCTGTGCTCGAAAGTTGCTTACGCTCCACAGAACCCATGGCTGTTCCGAGGTACTGTGCGTGAGAATATCACGATGGCACAATTGGGAAGTCCCATCGATGAAACGCTCTACCGTCAAGTTCTCTACACCTGCGACTTGGAGCAGGACCTCGCATCCAGGAAGGAAGGAGACCTATTTGCAGTCAGCGAAAACGGCACTAATCTCAGTGGGGGTCAGAAAATCCGCATCAACTTGGCCCGCGCATTGTATGAACGAACAGCACTGTACTTACTGGACGATCCACTGAGTGGATTGGATCCTAAGACAGCGCGGAAAATCTTGACAAATTGCTTCACGAGCAACATCTTTCCAGAAGACGCCACTGTGATTGTTACCACGCATGCTATTGAGATGGTCGGTTCATTTCCACCCTCAGTCGAAGTCATTGTTCTGAGTGATGGAAGACTTGTTGAGCACGGGCGCTTTGCAGAAATGAAGGATGCTACATCTGGACCATTTGCCTCAATGCGCCAATCTTCATCAGTATATTTGACCAATTCTGCTCAAGCACCGACAAAATGTAATCAATCTCATGAGGGTGGTGATTCAGAAGAAGAAGAAGAAATCGACTCCGATGAGGTCAGTGCTAGCGAAGATGAAGAGCATCGTGAGTCTGGTACAGTCCAGCTGCGAGTGTGGGGACGATATGCCGCTGCAATAGGTTGGCCATTGGCGCTTTCAATCATTTTCTCGATCACGATCATGCAAGTGTCCCGAAACGGGCTCGACTGGTGGATTGCATTCTACACGAATGACCACAATGTCTCTCCTCAACATTTCGCCAACATTCTGCTGTGGATCACGCTTGTGAATTGCATCTCCGTCTTCTTCCGAGCATTTCTGTTTGCATATGGAGGTCTCCAAGCGGCGAAGGCGATCTACAGCGCCCTTGTCTCGAGGATACTTGGAGCTCCGTTGCGTTTCTTTGATCAGACCCCGTCTGGTCGAATCATCAATCGCCTCAATGGAGACACGTATTCAGTCGATGAATCACTTCCATTTATCCTCAATATTTTTCTCAAAGACTTCGCCGATGTCACCGGAACGCTTGTTGTCATTTTCTACGGCAATAAGTTCGTATTGATTCTGCTCGTTCCATTGAGTGTGATCTACTTCCAGCTCCAAGCGAGTTATCGTCCTCTTTCTCGCCACGTCCAACGACTAGAATCCACGACGCAGTCTCCTATACTGTCCATGTTCATGGAGACTTTGGAGGGGCTGAATGTGATTCGAGCGATGAAGTTGCAGAGGCCGTACCGCCGCATCTACGAGCAATACCTCGGTGCTAGTCAGCGAGTCTCATTCCTTGGAGCCAATGCCAGCTCATGGTTCGGTATTCGTCTCGACATGCTCGGTGTTTGTGTGACTTCTTTTGTTGCTGTCTTCTCGGTCATCGAGTTCCAGTGGAGTGGAGTTGTTCACCCAGGAGTGCTGGGCTTGACGTTAACGTACGCACTTCCTGTAGTGTCTAAACTCAACGCGATTCTCGGTTCGTTCGTCGACACAGAGCGACAGATGATTGCTGTAGAGCGAGTCAAAGAGTACGGAGACTTAGAGGTGGAAGAAGAGATTGGCTCCCCCACCAGAAGTCAACTGGTCCCGCCTGCCTGGCCGACTCGCGGAGAGATCGAAGTACGCAATCTCTCAGTGTCGTATCCTGGTGGAAACGCCAGGCCCGTACAAGCGTTACGCAGCGTGTCATGTACATTCGAGGCGGGCGAAAAGATTGGCATTTGCGGTCGCACTGGCGCTGGCAAGACGACATTCATGCATGCATTGTTTAGAGCTGTAGAATGGACTCGTGGGAGCAGCATCCTCATCGACGGTGTCGCTGTGGACCAAGTCCCGCTTCAGTTCTTACGCTCACGACTCACATACGTACCTCAAGATGTTGTGCTTTTCTCGGGCACGGTGCGATCAAATCTCGATCCAGAGAGTAATGCTGCTGACCATGAGTTGTGGTCGTGTCTCTCACGATGCAGCCTCGATACGGTTGTTGCGAGACTGCCTGGCGGTCTCGAAGCGCTGCTACAAAGTGAGGAGAGTACACTGAGCAAAGGGCAAGCGCAGCTCATGTGCATCGCGAGAGCACTTCTTAGACGGTCAAGAATCATGTGCATCGACGAGGCGACTTCATCTATCGACTATGAGACAGAATGTGTGATTTCAAAGGTGCCGTATTCATGACCTCAAGGGGGAATAGCATGCACTAACTAACGTTGATGTCATGCGGCACATAGACTCTCGATGACGACTTTGCTGATGCGACTGTGATCATCATAGCGCATCGCTTGAACACGATCAGCAACTGTGATCGCGTTTTCCTCTTCGACGAAGGATCCATCGTTGAGAGTGGGCCTCCAAAAGATCTACTGTCCGATGAGAATTCTCGATTTAGAGCACTTGCTGGTCGTGAGGCCTTCTAATGAAGCCCACAAAGCATTCTCAATGAGACTACGACGATTTGGAAGCCGAAGTGGCGTTCATCTGGTCCGTCTCAGTTGGACTTGGTTGTGTGTCGTTTGGAGCTGCTACTTGGGTGGCATTTGGTGCGCCTCGTAAAAAGCCAACACCAAGCGTTGGCGATTTAGGCGTTCGTGGCGGCTCCTTGAACAGCTTGATCTTGTATCGGATGATCCCTCGGATGAGATCGTCAACAAATTTGGGCAACCATAGCGAGTCTTCAAACTGTTCAAATGTTGGAGTGGCTCAATGACGCTCTCCCTGTTCATAAACACTATGCCGCATACCTTCTCAATAGCTTTCACTAACTGCACATGACCTCGCAAGTGTGCCCAATCGAGAGGCGCAAGTGCAGCGTCATAGTCCTGCACGTACAAATCCTTCGTGTCTGTCGCCCGCAGCAAAGCGACAGTTGCTTCGATGTGACCAGCCCAGCAGGCTAGATGCCTACACCCGATGGGATCCCGTAAGAAACGCTCGATCGGTTTCTAAGTACTCGACAAACTCACAACGGCATACTCCCAGTCTACGTAGCGCATTTGAAGTCAGACACATTCGTGGCACTAGCGAAAGAATCCCACGCACTTCGTCTACGGCTCGTGGGTTTGCTCCGTGTTGCATCAGGTACTCGATTACGGCGGCGTGGCCTCCCTTCGCAGCCCTGCACCAACACGCCGCTCAGTCGTTTAGCTGCACTCACACTCATCGTCTATCTGAACCAACCAGTGCAGTGGCGATTGCTCCATACTCCATGGATCCAACTGAGACTCGCTAACACTTACACCATCAACCTCGACAAGAAAGCGAACACGGCGCAGGTCGCCTTTGATACTCGCCCAGAAGATGTCGGACAACACGCTTTCCACACTCCCTCCAAAGTAGATCTCCATCGGGGACAAGTGCTGTCGGGTCTGTGTCAATATTCGCACCTGAGGTGGAATGCGCTTCCTTGCAATCGCTCGCATCTTTCTCATTCGCAGTCGCAGCTTCGCACGCTCACGATCTAGGAAAGTCGTCGGGCGACGCTCGATTGCCTTCCTACCTATTTTCCCGCTGTCTGGAGATACAGGGCTCTGCGGCTCTGCTGTGTTTTGCTGCTGTTTCTCTTCCTCCTCCTTCTCTAGCTGTTCCTGCCGCATCTCCACGCGCTCTTGCTTTGATTTCACTTTCTTCTTGCGCTTTCTTCCAGGCGATGAAGTTGGGGGCGACGAGCCCTCACGTGGGGGCTCAGCTTCCACTTGGTTCGTAGGCTCAACACCAACTGCATCAGACACAACGCCATAACCGTCTTCAGGAAGCGGCGTCTCAACTGGTTGCTCCGTGGAAACATCCTGGCCATACTGCTGCCAATACGACTCCTGTTCGAACGGACTCTCTACAAGTGCACCTGTCTCCTCCTCGTCAAGAGTCTCGTACGTGGCGTCTAGGGCAAAGTAGGAGCCCTCTGCCGTGCCGTACTCGTCGTAGTTTGCGCTGTCAAGCGGCGTCGCATCTGCCTCTCCTGCATACACCTCGTATCCGCCCTGCTTGTACCATTGCGAAGCTTCGACCGCTTGCTCTGCGCTCCAATTCCAGTGCTCCAGTTGCTCTGCTACCGCATCCACTTCGTCTCCATCCCTCCACTCTTCTATTTCATCACATACACCACCTTCACTCACTGCGGCTTGTGCATCTCCATACAGCCCACTTACCTGCAGTGGTCTCCATTGCATCTCCTCAGATCGCGTCTCTTCAAGATCCATGAAACGTACTCTGGACGCATATCCCATAGGTCCACTGAGACCCACACTCTCGACCCACACTCCTCACCCGTGTCATTGACGGCGGCACAGTAGTCCAGCCCTCATGCTGTCGTTCCTGCGTGACCTGGGCGAGCGCCATGAGCGTCTCAAGCGCCGCATCCACGCCTTCCGCATCCCTCTCTCCAAGAATGGCCAGCGCGCTATGGCCGTCGTGTACTTCTCGATGCCAGTCATCGGCGGCTACTTCGTCATGAAGTGGGCGGAGCGACGCGCCGAACACAACTTCCAGCTCGAGGTGCGGCGATGCATGACGGTTTGTAGACGCAGCAATGCTCTGACGATAAGCACTACTTGTAGGAGGACAAGATCCGATCGGCGGGTGGCCCATCCACCAAGTACGTCAAGCAGCAGAACGACCAGCTCCGCAAGATGCTCCAGGAATCGGCGGGCAAGTGAACCGTCGACGATGAATCCTAAGAAACGGATAAACAGAGTCTCTCTGGGCAGTCGCGTATTTATAAGCTCTCTCTCTCTCTCTCTCTCTCTTTCTCGCTCTTCATCCACCATGCAGGCACGCGTGGACGCCATGGAGCGCCGGCTACGTGATCACTTCGAGGTCAAGTCTGGCTACAAGGACGCCGCGACTCAGGCGAGACTGCTTCAGAGGCATTTCCGGACGTTCGATGTCGATGCCTCTGGGACTGTTGACTTTGACGAGTTCAGCAAGGCAATGATCCAGCTCAACTTTGTGGGTGTGCAGGCCGAGATAGAAGCTCTGTTTGATCGTTTCGATGAAGATCTGAACGGGGTCATCTCCTACAGCGAGTTTGCTCGTGGGATCTTGGGCGCTGGAGGCGCTTTGCCTCACTTCTGCAACCCCCGATCTGGCAAGAGCCGTCCCATGCTGGAACGAGTGCGTGATCTGATCCTCGAAGCCGGTGGGAAGAACGGACTGCGAACATTGGGGGTGATATTGAGACGCATGGACCAGAATGGGGACAAGGTCGTCGAGTTCAGCGAGTTCGAGAGTGGACTGAGAGAACTTGGGCTCGTTGTCGGTGCAGACGTCGACCGTGACGAGTTGCAGCGTGTGTTTGAGATCTTCGACCGCGACAGAAGCGGTCGGATTACACTGGATGAGCTCATGCGTGGCCTTCGGGTATGTGGCGTGACCATAAATCTCTGACATCACCTAACTGTTAAAACTGACGCATTCTCCTAGGGAGCAATGCCCAAGCGCCGTATCAAAATCGTGAAAGAAGCGTTCCAACGATTAGACAAATCAGGAGACGGTCGAGTCTCCTTCGATGAGATCGAGAAGATCTACGATCCATCTCATCATCCAGAAGTGCTTGCAGGGCACTTGCAACCGCGCGATGCATTATTGGAGTTCATGCGGGTCTTTGAAGACGCATCAACGTCGGATGGAGTCATTACATGGCACGAGTTTCTATCCTACTACAAAGACCTTAGTGCTGGAATGGACGATGATGACGCGTTTGAACTCATGATGAGGAACACGTGGCACATAAGTGGGGGTCGTGGCTGGTGTGCTAACTCTGCCAATCGACGAGTGCTCGTGACCTTCCACAACGGATCGCAACGAGTTGTTGAGATCGAGAACGACTTGGGGGTAGGACCGAAGGACAAGAGGCGCATTATCCAGAAGCTTGCTGAAGAGCAGGGGATACGAGGAATTGCGGACGTCTCATTTGCGCTCTGAGCCAACCAAGAGCTTCTTCAGCCTTCGGTGCTGCACCTCCCCAGGCAAAATCATAAGCATTGCTCAATCTCATGGATTGTTTAGCCTCTATGTACTATCGCATCTCCTACTCACTACTATTTCTGAGGTGTGTTTACTTGAGCTGTCCGTTTCACCACAATTTCCCACTTTGAACCCCTTCGTGCGTTGACATCCAGGGCTATCTGACTTCATCCTCCGCGAACGTCAGTCCACAAACGACCCTCGACATCCGTGAGCAGCATTGGCGCGATGGAGCCTCCTCAATCTCCCATTTCTGCATTCACAATCCTACCTGACTCAACCAGAAACCAAGAGGCTTCACCAGACATGACGGGTGCGGCGAAGGTCGCCGACTCCAACTCGACAGTAGGATCCAGCGTGACGTCGCCAACGCGAGGGATGCAGCCTGCGAATGGCGATGGAGACACTATCATTCGCGTAGCACGCGCAGAGAGCGCCGCCGACAAGCTACAGATTCCAAAACTCACTATTTCATGGGAGAATGTGACTTTCAAAGTTAAAATCAAGAACCCGGAGTCCAAGAAGTTCGAAGAGAAGGTCATTCTAAAGGGAGTGAGCGGGAATGCTGTTCCAGGCGAGCTCATGGTACTCATGGGGCCGTCAGGTGCTGGCAAATCGACACTGTTGGACTGCATCTCAGGTCGGAATCTGAACTGCTCCGGCGATATTCTTGTGAATGGAAGTAAGTGGTCGAAGAGTATAGCCAAACACTCGTGCTATGTCATGCAAGACGACCTCTTCTACGCAAGCTTGACAGTGATGGAGCATCTCACATTCCAGGCACAGCTGCGAATGGGGAAGGACTTCAGCCGAGACGATCGAGAACAGCGCGTTCGCCAGATCGTCAGCGAACTGGGGCTGACCAAGGTAATCAACACCCCTATCGGCGACGCCATGGTGAAGGGCTTGTCTGGGGGACAACGAAAACGTCTCTCTTTTGCCTCTGAGCTGCTTACAAATCCGTCACTGCTCTTCGTCGATGAACCCACATCAGGCCTCGATAGCTTCATGGCAGAGACAGTGGTGCTTCAAATGCGGGAACTAGCGCGAAAAGGTCGCACTGTCATCGCCACAATCCATCAACCGTCGTCCGAGTTGTTCGAGATCTTCGACAAGCTGTACTTGTTGGTTGATGGTTCGACTGTGTATAACGGGCCAGCGTCGCAGAGTATCGATCACTTCAGTTCGCTCGGTCTCAAGTGCCCAGCGTTCATGAACCCAACCGACTACTTCATGAAGCAACTGGTGGTCTTGGATGACCAGCCAGAAGCCAAAGCAAGGGTTCACATGCTTGTAGACGCATGGAGTCAGAAAGCCAACGCGCCACCCTCTCCAATCGCTTCGTCACTCACTGATCTTGGTGACAACGCAGACGCGCCTACCCCTCAAGCAGCTGGTTTCATCACGCAGACGTACGTCCTGTGCAAGCGGAACACGCTTCGGCTTGTCCGCGATGCAATCGGGTTTAAAGCCCGCATTGGGTCTACTTTGTTTATCACAATCATGATCGGACTCATCTTCTTACGGCTCAAGCGTGACCAGAAAGGTGTGCAAGATTTTACTGGAGCGATCTTCTTTATGGCTGTGAACCAAATGTTCAGCGCTGCAAACCCTGAGTTCATCTCGGTACCACTGGAAATTCCGCTTGTTCTCCGAGAGCATAACGGCGGTCTTTACAACGTACTCACGTGGTTCTTGGCCAAGAACATCAGCGAGTTGCCCTTCCAGCTCTTCTTCCCTGCAATCTTCCTCATTCCTGCATATTCCATGGTCGACTTCGGCGTCAACGCTACAGTCTTTTTTGAGTTTTACCTCTTCATCGTATTGCTTTCAAGCTGTGCCACAGGCCTCGGATACATGGTTTCGTGCTTGGCAAAACGAGTGGATGTCGCTCCAATCATCGGCATCTTGTTCATTTTGCCTTTCCTGTTGTTTGGAGGCCTTTTCCTCAACAGCGATAGCACACCAGACTACTTCATCTGGCTACAACAGATCTCACCAATCAAGTACGGGTATCACGGACTCATGCGTGCGTTCTGGGGTAGTGTCGACAGTATCTCATGCTCCTCTGGAACAACGAAGTGCGTTTTCACTAATGGCGACGACGTTCTCGACCTGAATAGCGTGAAACGGGGGAAGATGTGGTCCGACTGCGTGATTCTAGTAGCTCTGAATGTTGCCTTCCGTCTTTGCGGCGCTTTCTTTCTTTGGCGCCGAACTGAGAAGCGCCCATTGACAGGATGATAACTATTCAACCGCGCTTGCGTATCCTCGAGAGAACTAGTCGATGCTCGTAATACATTTTCGCTACGTACCTAGTTGTTGTTGCAATGTGAGATGCGGTTTCTATGGACGCGAGGAGAATTCGCCACGCGGATGTCAAACTTGTTCATATTAGATCTGGCTGCGGGAACGCTTCCGAGTGTTATTGATAGACACAGAGAACAAGAACTTGGTAGTGAGAGGCGAGCTGAATGGACTTTTGAATCGACAGCCACGGCAACCCCAACTGTTGCTTTTGAGGAAGACCAAGTTCCATTAAGTTCTCCTGTGGGGGAAGCAACAGCAGTTTTACCATTAGAAATTGAGCAAGACCGAAAACCCATAATCACTGGTGATGTACAAGCACAGTTTGCCGTCGAATGGGTAAACGTAGTAGTAAGAGCACCTAAGCAACGGCTTTCGTGGCGGCTATCTGGTGCGGATTCCACTGTCAGCCCTACCCAGCGCATTTTAAACAACGTCTCCAAAAAAGCATTACCAGGCGAGTTGATGGTGCTGATGGGTCCGTCTGGAGCAGGAAAATCCACGCTTCTTGACTGCCTAGCAGGTCGAAGTGCAATTTCCTCTGGCAAAGTTACGATCAACGGCCGGCCATGGAACAGCGATATCGCGAGTCGTGCATGCTACGTCATGCAGGACGATTTATTCTACGCGAACCTTTCCGTTCTTGAACACTTGACATTCCAAGCACAACTCCGGATGAGTGTCGGATATTCGGAAACTGATCGTCAGCGTCGTGTAAGTGCCGTTATCCATGAACTGGGTCTCGAAGGATGCTGCGATACGAGAATCGGAGATCCCGTCCACTCGAACAAAGGCCTTTCCGGTGGGCAAAGGAAACGACTCTCGTTGGCGGGTGAACTTCTCACGAATCCCTCGTTACTATTCGTTGACGAGCCGACATCAGGTTTGGACAGTTTTATGGCAGAACAAGTCGTCATCCAAATGCGTCAGATGGCACAACGTGGTCGGACAATTATCACTACAATTCACCAGCCGTCATCACAGCTATTTGCTTGTTTGATCGCTTGTATCTCATTGTTGGTGGTCGCACAGTGTATCACGGTCGCGCTGATGCGAGCATCGAGTATTTTGCCTCTGTTGGCCACCCATGCCCTGCGGTCATGAACCCAACAGACCATTTCATGCGAATTCTTGCTGCACAATCAACAAGCTCAGGTAGTTGAGAGGCTTGTCGTAGCATGGACAGCAGCGACTCAGTCCGACTCATATGATAGCAAGGAGCGCCGAAAGTCGATCACAACAGGTAACAACAGGTACTTCAGACTCAACCAGCCATCCGACATCAAGGTGCGAGGTGGGCTCACGCTGGGGTCATCGATTCAGTGTTTTGGCAAGACGGCACTGGCTGCGTCTGACAAGATACGATGTACTTTTTAAAGCTCGTGTCGGTTCGACTGTCTTTGTCAACCTTGTTGCTGGACTCGTATTTCGAGATCTACAACGCGATCAGACCGGTGTGCAGGACTTCACAGGGGCGATGTTCTTTATCGCAGTTTCCCAGCTTTTCATGTACGCGAATCCCGAACTCACAACAGTTCCTAGAAATCCCTTTAATCATGAGAGAGCACAATGGCGGCCAGTATCACATCTGGACCTGGTTTCTCGATAAAAACATCACCGAGTTGCCGCTCCAGCTCGCGCTTCCCTTATTGTACTTGGTGCCCATGTATTTCCTCATGGGCTTTGATGCCACTGCGAGCATGTTCTGGCCGTTTTACGGATACACCGTCGTGGCCGCGTCGTGTGCAACCGGTCTCGGGTACTTGGTTTCGTGCTTGTCGCGGCGCGTGGACATCGCCCCCATCCTTGGCATTCTCTTCATGATGCCCTTTATCCTCTTTGGAGGCTTGTTTCTGAAAAGCGCGAGCACTCCTAGCTACTTCCGTTGGCTGCAAGCCCTCTCTCCGGTGATGTACGCGTTCCACTGCCTCATGCGAGTGTTCTGGCCGAGCGTCGACGCCATCGCGTGCGCCTCCGGTCAGCTCTGCGTCGCCGTACGTGGTCGTGGTGTGCTGGCGATCCACGCCATCGACACTGCAGCCCATAGCCAGCGCGCCGCTTTGCTCTCGTCGCTCGGCA